>MU189325.1:29739-42518 GCA_016904865.1 Pissodes strobi | reverse complement strand
TATTATTATTATTATTATTATTATTATTATTATTATTATTATTATTACTATCATTATTGGAATATTTGTTTAAGAGTGAGGTATAGTCAAACTAATTTTTAGGTTTTGACAACCAATTTAACAACAAATTATCATGAGCCCAGTTTTTTGCTATGGAGTACATTATTTTAGGAGAAGCGTTCGAACCTTAAACAAGATTTTTCGAAATGGTTTATTTTCACTCTCTAACAGGTAGATAAAATAAACAAAATTTAAAGGATAGCAAGTTTGATAATCATACACGAATGAAGTATGTAGTCAATGTTGTTTATAATTGTTGTATTTACATTAACTGGAAAAACATGTTTATTTCTTTATCTATTATGTTGACACAATCCAAATATTTTCATGAAAATGATAGAAATATTTATAAGTATGAATAAGAAATCCATAATGGTATTTAGCAAAAGACAGACTTTTTAAAGCTTTGGTCTTATTTGTCGAAAAGCTGTGCCCCCAAGAATGTGGACCACGAGCCACCAGTGTAAGTTTCCTATCTAGTCAATATAAAAGTTACACTAAAATGAGACATTCTCACCAATCAAAGGCAAACTCTTTCTGAATATCGCAATCCATACAACCTTTGTGGTCATGAAAATGAGCGTCTCGAATATTCGCCGGTCTTTGTCAGACAGAGAGTCATTGTTTTTATTGTTCATGTGATGAAATTTTTTCGCGTCTCCAATCCCCATTAAAATGGCAGCATAATCTCGGGCTACCATGCTTCTTAAATCTGCCAAATTATCTCTAACTTCGTTTTCTAATTCTGTGACAATGGGCTGCCTCAGCTTACGAACCGCTTCTTTTCTTCTTAATTGCATTTTGCCCCAGACCTTTTCAAGCAATAAATATTATTGGAATATTTTAGATCTGTTAAAAACATGGGACGATTTAAACAGGGTAAGTCATAAAATAATGTTAAATAAAGCAGAGTGGCATTCCTTAATTAATTTTAAGACTAGAAACTTCATATAAGACGCAAATATTTTATTACATTAGCAATTATTATTAAGTTGCTTTCATATGTCTGTTAGCACAGCTTTCGAATTAAAATCATGGCACTAATAGGAACAAAATTCGAGTTTTAGCAAATTATACTAAAAAATAACGTTTACGAGAAAGTAAATGTTTTCTTTTTTATCTAAAACGGCTCATCTAAGCAAAAATACTCGAGATATGACTTTATATAGTTTAAATCGCTAAATCATAAAATCATATCGTATTGACAAAAACAGTGGGGTACTATATGTCATTTTACAGTGGCAAAACGATAAAAATATTTTTTTACTTAAGAGACTTATCTTTAGGCATTAAATATTATCACCATCAATTCAATTTGACAGTAATTTAGAAAAAAAATCTTAAATTCTGGGGCCTTGTATATTAAAAACAAAAGCGATTAGGACGTATACGTATATGAAGTTTTTATTTTTTGAATTCAATAAGGGGCCAGCCATCAACTTTGGTCAGATACCTTATCATAATCCTATATTATGCTGTATGATAAAGCGCTCTAAGCGCTACTTAATTCTAACTTTTAAGACACAAAAACTGAATAAAACCAAGATAAACTGGAATTATTACAGATGACTTACATTAAAATTAATAAAAATGCAATCAGTGACAAGACGGACATCAAAATCTAAACAAAATTTAAAATAGTTTCTTTACTGCAACCTCTACAAAGGTATATCACATACACATAAAGCACCTTAAAAATTAATTCATAAACTAAATAATCAGCTAAGAGAGGGGTAAGAATACCTGACAGTAATATTTTAACTTTCAATGTTCAGTGGAATTGTATCGTAAATATTGTATGAATTTAGTGGATATTGTCTTATACATAAACGGACCTTCAATATTGTTTTGTTTTATTGCAGAACATTAACTGATGAAAACCAAAATTGAACAAAACGTCTCATTTTAGGTCATTACAAATTGGAAAATTGTTTTTTAATACAAAGAAGGGATTTCCAAATAAATAAATGACCCTGTATTTTGGAGGAATTTAGATTTTTATTAAATTTTTGATTTTTTTTTATGATGCCGAACTTGGCAAGTAAAACTTTCTGCCTTTCATAGTCTCATCCATAGACTTTTCAGCTTTCTCCTAGACTTGGCGAGTTTCCAAAAAGAAGTATCCATTATCAAACAGATTGCAATTAATAACGGTTATAAGATCGCTTTGATTGACAAATTAATAAAGAAAAAACAGAAGAACATTTTAATTAAACAATTTTATATCCCTAGATAAAAATTAAAAAAGGAGCCGTTTAAATTTATCAATTATATTCCGAAAATTACAGATAAAGTTTCAAAAAAATGAAATATATTTGGCTGTAAAACAATTCAGGTTAATAAGAATAATTTAGGGAGAAGACTAATAAACAATAAAGACAAAATTTACAAACAATCTAAATCTGGTGTTTACAAAATAAATTGTGTGAACTGTGAAGCTGTATACGTAAGCCAAACTGGTCGAAACTTAAATATTAGGATTAAAGAACACAAAAAATCGATTTTACATAATATTTAAAACTCTGGCTTAGTAAAACATTTTATAGCCAATAACCATTTTATAGATACGAATAATGTCAAACTTTTACACACCGAAACAAAAAGCAAAAGGCTGAACCTTTTGGAGTAGGTGCTTAGAAATCCAAAAGTCACAAAAAACAGAAGAACAAAACAACCAACTGACCTGCTCTTTAAACACCTGCATAATTGACAGTGCAATAGAAACAAAATACCGTCAGGCGGTTTAGTAGGGTATAACCATTTAGATTTTAGCATTCAACTACTCTTGATAAAGGCCTCATCAAGCCGAAACATATGTTGAGAAAAATATCTCATTAAATTATTTTGAAACATCTAAAAGCAGTGTACTAATAATCCCTAGTATTATTATTCAACGATGTTCCACAAGGATCCTGCCGCAGAAACTCTTCATTGTATAATCCTACGTTTTATTTATTTCTATTAAACAATCCAATGCAGAGAATGGTGAGCATTTAAGGCATGTGTCATAGTTATTTGCTGGACACTTACGAATGACAAATTGTTCGAAACATTAGGTTCACTGTTCTCAGCATTTTGTTTTCTATTTAAACACGATAATATGTAGGAGTAAATCACACTGAGATTATCTACATCTTTTTTATATTAAGGCATTTGTTTTCTATGTGGATTTCCAACATATCTAAGAATTGTATTTTTGTTGAGTTATTCTCAGTGCCAATTACTTCAACATTTGCAAAGTCTATATTGTGTTTAGTTTCTATGACATGTTCTGACAGGGCGCTTGATTTTTTATTTAATCTGCAGTCACTTTTATGCCTAGTGATTCTATTTTTTTAATACAGTGGATGTTTGTCCTATATAATAATATTCTTTTCACAATCAATACATTTAATTTTATATATTACACTTGATCTCTTCAGAGATTCGTCAGAGTCTTTTAGGTTGGAGAAAGTATTGCCTATTTTCATTGTATGCTTACCACAGATTTTAATATTAATTTGGCTTGTAAGTATTTTCTCTAATTTGTGCGTGAGTTCTTTAACATATGGTATTGAAAAATAATATATAGGCTGATTCACAATAAGAAAAGCGGATATGTCCGGAGAGATAGCTAAAATATCCTGATTGTTGTTCTCTTGATCGGATGGTGAATGTTCAGTTCGCTCTATTTCTTCTAGTTGTATATTATGATTTTGAGCGTTAATAGAGTTGAATTTTTTTTTTAAATCCATTCTGGATAAGAATTGTCTTTTAAAATGAGATAAAGCTTTCTTAGATTCTCATTAATGCGTGATTCCTAGCAGTTTTTTCTAATTCTATTACTTACTCTCATCTATATGTTTCTGACGAAACAAATCTACACCTAAGAAAACTTTTATATTTTTATATACAATGGCGCTGAAGACTATTTCAAAATTTTGTTTCACGTCGCCCACTTCAGTTAATAACAATATTTTAAAAGGAATATATTTAAAAAATGTATTTTAATTATAATTACCTATTACCTGGAGATAGTACTGGAAATACACTATCATGGATCTTAGAAATCGATCCATAGACACCGTGTGGAAATAAGTAATAAATTCTGGAAACAAATCGTCAACTTTGCTTGTAAAAATTGCTATGTCCTTAACATCTTGAATGGTTGCAACTGCTATATCAGTAACTTTAACTTTCCTCTGATAGAATTTGCGAAATTTTGCCTGCAAAAGTTATTATCAAACTATATCTTATTAAGGATGGTACTTAAAAATTGAGCTAGGTCCGTAATAGTTATTTATGTATTAAGGGCATTATGAAGATGTTTATGCCTCCGAGGGCAACAATCTTACAAAGCCGAGGGCCTTTGGCCCGAGGGTTTGTAAGTTGCCCGAGGGTATAGACTTCAAGTAATGCCCGTGGTACATACAACATTTTATGACCTACTCGAAAACATGTCCTACTTCAAGTTAAATTAAGAGAATATCAAAATCGCGAAAGGTTTTTTACTTATATAGTTGCTAAATAAACAAAGGTAATAAGTGTTCATTGTTGCGCTGTCAAAGTCAAAACTGAAATTCATATAAAATAATGGATTTGCCGTTGATTCCGGATAGAATTGCTGTGAATGCTGCCAAAGCTTTGGATAATCTTGTCCCAAAGAAGTCTAATGACGTCTATGATAAAGAATATAAAAGGTTTGGGGATTGGATGAAAAAAAAATATCAACGAGACGGTGCTACTTGGATATTTCCAGGAATTGGTATGTTAAAATTGCTGTTGTCAATTATATTAAAATACTAATTTTGTATACCGATTATAGTCTGGAACATTCACTCCTAATTCCCTATGGACGAAATTTTCAATGTTAGAGAAGACATTAATAGTTAATAAAAATATAGACATTGCAAAATATTGCAAGTTAGGCCAGTATCTAAAGCAAGCATCCAAAGGATATGAAGCGAAGAGATCGAAAATTTTGACTCGAGAAGAAGTGCTGAAATTCATCCGTGAAGCTCCCAATGTAACCTTTTTGATGTACAAAGTGGCTCTGTTATTTGGTGTATTTGGTGGGTGCCGCCGCCAAGAGCTAGTTAATATCTTGGTTGAACATATAGAGGATAGAGGATCCGAAGTAATAGTTAATATTCCCGAAACAAAGACTGATAAAAAGCGCGTCTTCACAATTATTAATGAGAAGGAGATGTATTGTTTGAAGCTACTGAGAACTTATTGGTCTTTACGCCCGACGAACTGCAACATAAATAGATTCTTTTTGTGTTACCGTAACGGTCGTTGTTTTTCACAGCCAGTTGGGAAGAACACCATAGGCAAGATTCCATTATTGCAGAATACCTGGGTCTAAGCGATGCGGACAAATATACTGGTCATTGTTTACGCAGAACCTCTGCAACTTTGTTGGCGGACGCGGGGCAAACATGATCACATTGAAAAGACATGGTGGTTGGAAAAGTTCAGCTGTGGCTGAGGGATATTTGGAAGACAGTATGTCTTCTAAAAACAACATTTCGAAATTGATAGCTGGAGTACCATCAACATCAGAATGAACGTTCAATCATCGTCAATTTCTGTTAGTGAAAATCACGAAATAATGGAAAACATTGACTTATCAAAAGCCGGTAAATTCGTTTTTACTGGATCTTTTCATAACTGTTCATTTAATATAAATGATAAATAAGTTTTTTCGTTAATAAAAAGTTGTTATTTTGATTTTTCCTATTTATTGCTCTTAATGCCCGAGGGCATTAGAAACTTCCTTAATGCCCTAGGGTATTATATACCATTTAAAGTGTCTGGTAACTATGTTATTATGAAATAATAATATTCGAGTAGGACATAAATGCATTATTGTATTTTTTATATACTTCTAAATTAATTAAACTAATTGCTAAACCACGACTCTACTCATAAAATTAGATCGTAAGCACCTAATGTGTGTAAATTTTGCTTGGTGCCAGAACTGTTGCCAAGAAACGACACAACCCACCGGCGCGCGGCGAAGAGACTTTAAACAACAGAAAGGAAAACTAAATAAAATATATAAAAACTAAAGTGATTCCGTCAGAAGTAATCTCGCCACTTTGCGGATTAACTTGGATAGTCATTATCTTTTTATCAATTCCACTCGTCCATTATAATTATTTCCATGCGTTTTACAGCCTTTCGCCAGTGCATATTTATTTGTAATTCGTTCTAGCAAACTTTGCCAAATCGTGTCCATTTCCTTGCTTCCTTGAAAAGCCAAGAAAAAGTACTTAAATATTATGTGCAAGTTTTTTTTTAACACAAATCATGTACCAGTACAAATTATAAGCAAAAAAGGAAATACTTACAATAGCAAGTAAATTTACTTCAATTATCCAAATTTAAATACAAATGCGAAATTCCCAGAAAATCAAAGGCAAGTTTAAGTATTTACTTAAACTTGCTTACTAGAAATGATATTTTAGGCAATAAGTACAAATAATTTAAAAAATAATAACTTAAATTATTGCTTATCGATAATCTTAATGAGAGATATTCGGTATAGGGGATATTAATAACAGGATGAACAGAAACAAGTGATTTAAAATAAAATAAACTGTCCTACGTAGTTTAAACTAAAAACATCGTTGCTTCGTAAGTATAATAGCTCAAATCCTTTTAACTATACTAAAGTAACTAAAATTTATTTGATTTTAAAATAACCACTGTTTCGAAATTGCCGTCACTTAGTGCATGTCTACGAGGCGCATAATTTGGGCAAAACTAAAAAGACGCTTAACAGCAGAGGATGACCTGACGGGAAGATTGTATTATATTCACGAAAAGCAATTGTAACATATTTATAATTAATCGTTCAGCGTGCGGCTACGACTGGTTCTTTGATCGTTTTGATTGTAATCTGGATCTTCGTCATCAGAAGCATGAAATGGGTCCGGAAGATCTTCGATATCACTGACATAAGTTATACTCATCGTAATCTACAAACTGTAATCTGTAATACTGTAAATACAAAACTTTACTAAATCCCTAATGGAGTGCATCTTTAAAGTATCTTCTCCTTTTAGTTTTTGTAGAAATTGAATCTTTTATATGTACAGGGTTATTCATTATGAATGGACACCTCCCTTAACTTATTTTTAAAGATACAGAGCTTTTTTTTCGACTTGTGGGTAATCATCTTAATATATTTATTAGTAATGAAAATATTCCATTAGTCCATAAGCGAACGCCAATGTAAAATTACTTTTTTTAAATGGACTCTCTAGAGAAATCTAAACATATTTCGTGTATAATATCCTATACCTATCTTTTGCTGTTTACGAAATATTGACAGTCGAAAGTCTGGAATTTTGACACTTTGACAGGCTCTAAATTCTAAACCACACGAGATAAAAGAAAACGGTTTGGACCTTCCTATCGTAGGTTTTCATAAGCTATCGAATGACCGTAACTTCAAATTTAACCCGCGGATAAAATTAACCGTAACTTTTAAACCTCCGATTAAATTCATAGTTACTCGATAGCTTATGAAAATCTAAGATTAGAATGTGCAACGATTTTCTTTGAATTCGGGCGGTTTAGATTTTAGAGCCGGTCAAAGTGTCAAAATGCCCGACTTTAATCTGTCAATATTTCGTAAATAGCTAAAGATAGGTATAGGATATTATACACGAAATGTGTTTAGATTTCTCTACAGTCAAAAAATTTCGTAATTACAGGATGTTTCATTAAAAAAGACGTAACTTTATATTGGCGTTTGCTTATATATTTAATAATATTTTCATGACTAATAAAAAAATTAAGATGATTACCTACAAGTCGATAAAAAAATTAGCTCTCTATCCTTAAAAATTACAAAGTTAAGGGGGGGTGTCCATTTATAATGAATAACCATGTACAGGGTGTCCGGTTATAAATGTAACCCCCTTTAACTTTTTTATTTGCCCTCGTATAAAAAAATGTTAAATACAAAAGTTGTAAGGATTTTCATACAGTTTTCTACGGTGTTACTAGAAAAACAATTGAACATCGAAATTCTACTGTACAGATTAAATTAATGTTTTTTTTTAATGGGACACCCTGTATATTCTTCTGTATATCGATAGAGCTCTTTAAGGCGAGTTCAGTAATATAAGGTTTGTTGAGTCTAGCTATAATAGTTACCACATAAATTGCAAGAATGTCGGGTATCTGATTATTACTGAACCCCTCTCCTAAATTATTTATTTGGTGAGCTAGAAAAAAATTCTTCCTTCAGAAGCTTTTCTGATGTTCAATTATTTTTCTAGTAACACCGCAGAAAAGCTTCTGAAGGAACCTACAAATTTTGTATACAACATTTTTTTCTAGCTCACCAAATAAAGAATTTAAGAGAGGGGTTCAGTAATAATCAGATACCCGACATTCTTGCAATTTACGTGGTAACTATTGTGGCTAGACCCAACAAACCTTATATTACTGAACTCGTCTTAAAGAGCTCTACCGATATCCGGAAGAATATACAGGCTGTCCCATTAAAAAAAAAACATTAATTTAATCTGCACACTAGAATTTCGATGTTCAATTGTTTTTCTAGTAACACCGCAGAAAACTATATGAAGATCCTTACAACTTTTGTACTTAACATTTTTTTATACGAGGGTAAATAAAAAAGTTAAAGGAGGGTTACATTTATAACCGGACACCCTGTACACACATCGAAATAGTCTGGGGATATCGAAAATTACAGGTAGGTTTGAAACTTCAAGAACTTCCTTAAAAGCGAACGGGTCTTCACGAGCCATGAAGCATTCAAAAGGTTGCTGTATTGTCTTTGAAAGGTGACTGTTCAAAGTAACTTAAAGTTATTAGGTGATATTATACGGGGTCCTTCAAAGACCGTTTAAAGTCGAATGGCCGCGTTTTACGTAGAATTACGAAACTTAATTTTCAATTCCATTTTTAGCTAAAACAAGTACACGTAACACATCAGCATCAGTGGTCGGTCAATTGTGATAAAATTAAATAAACCCGATAAGGGTACTCAAAGGGACTCAAAGATTTGTTGTTTCCGATATTTCAATTTCCTTTTTTACGATTTATGCGACCGTATGTTTACATCTCTATTTCTTTATGTGAATTTTTGAAAAACGTTGAAATGTCTAAGTGGAAAATAAGAGAGAGCGTTTTTTGTAACTTTTAATCAAAAACAATACTAACTTATTCAAAATCAAAGAACACCAATAAAGAATAAATCATTAAAATATACTAAATAGGTCGTGTGCCCACCATGATTACTAGTGACTGCTCTGCACCTTCTATGCATACTTTGTATCAGATATAGGTCTGCTTGTGGTATTGTCCACTAAGCTTCCTGTAAAGCTGCGAACAGTTGGTCGCGATTTTCGAAGTGACCTTCTTCCGTTAGAACTCTTCTTTGAAGCATGTCCCAAGCATGATGTATCGGATTTAAATCCGGGGACTGGGCGGGCCATGGCAATACCTCAATAGCACTATCTTCTAAAAATATTCGTACCGTTCTTGAGATATGCGGTATCGCATTATCGTGCATATGCAGAAAGCTGCCCCCAAGGGTAGCTGCATATGGAACAACAACTAGTCGGAGTATATATCTTCTATATAGCGATTGGCGTTAAGAAATTTGTCTAGTCGAATTAGGTCAGTTCTTCCTCCTATACTGATCCCACCCCAAACCATAACACTTCCGCCGCTGTATGAATGAACCTCCTATACATTATTCAGTATCGCTTCATTACGTGGAGTTCTCCATATTCAGACACATCTAGAGTCAGGATGGAGCCTAAATCGTGATTCGTTCATAAAAAAAGGAGTCCATTGAAAAGTGTCCCACAAAACGTGTTCTTGAACCCATGTTAAGCGGACGACACGATTTCCCCTTGTGAATGGTTGACATCTCAAAGGCCTCCTAGATTTTAAGGCCGCTTCGTGTAATCTATTAATGGCCGTTCTGGATGTTAGCTGTATACCGTGGACCTGCTGTAGTCTAATGTTCAGTTCAGATGCTGTTGTTGTCCGATTTCTTCTTGCAGATAATTCCAAAAACGATCTTGATTTTGATTGGTAATGCGACGTGGTCCTAGGTGCCATTCAGATATAAGCCCTGTTTCACGGTAACTGGTAAAAAGTCGAGAGATAACACTTTGTGTCATACCAATCGTATGCGCCACATCGATCTGTCGGATACCGGCTCCAAGCCACCGAACATTAACTAACGATAAGAAGGCCCACTCAACGGGATCTGCGTGTTCAGCGAGCGCTACAAAGGAATCGTAGTATATTTTCTTCGTTGCCTGGCAACGATCGGCGAACTCCGCGGCGCACAGGTTGAATTTAAATAAAAGCTGATCATAAACGATATTTTCGTTTGCAGTATATTTAATAAAATTTATGACGAAATTATTTATAGCACTCTAGTACTATAGTTGGCTTTAGAAAAACACAGTTGATATATTTTGAATTGTTAGCAGCGCCCTGTCAAACGTACGTTATGGTTTTATATTATTATCACCAAATATATTTTGATAACGTTTGTATTCAACTGGCTGTTTTAAAAATCTATTAACGTTTTTAATTAGTTATTATTGATAACAATACTCAAGGTTTGTAATAACTAAGAGATTTTGATTTTGTGTTAATGATTTCACCATATTTCCGAATACAAATATTTTGACAAAAGGATGAGCTGGTCTATGGCCGCCGCGTCAAAGGTCGCCTACCAACATGATTGTTTTATTTATATCATGGCCTGCCGATATTCTGCTAGTTTTCGCGCGGGGAAGGAGACACACCGTTGACATGCCGATGCCGCCGCGGAGAGTGATCCTTCTTATCATATAGTTTGGCCAAATACATAATAAAAAGATAAAAACTGTACTATACTGCTAACGTGCTAACACAACGTTGAGGTTATGTGTTGGTGTTATACCTAGTTGTGCAACAACTGAAGCCAGATTATCAGAATATGGCGCGTCGAAATGAGGATTCCTTATTGGCTGAATTAGTAACGTACGCAGTTTTCCCTGCTGCTGTCTTGTTTGAGCATTTATGTTTCTCTTTTTTTTGCTTCATATGTTGTACTGTAAGTATATTCAAAATGGTTTTATGTCTCTTAAATTACCCTTAACGCAACGCATTATTAAATTGGATTTTTAAAAACTATACCTGTTTTAAAGTCGTCGGTACGGGTGGGCAAGAAATTGAATAATCGATTAAACGCTTAATATTTTAGCAAATAACTGAATAATCGATTAATCGATATTTTCTGAAATATTAATCGATGTCGATTAATCGGTAATTTCTTAAAAGTGAATCGAATAATCGATTATTTTCGCCCAACCCTAGTCCCATAATATTGTAGTAAGTGAAACTGAAGCTGAAATTTCGGTAGAATCGTTATTGCTGATGCATGACTGATTTTATTATAAAAAGAGGTAATAAATACTTTGAAGATAAAATTTATAATTTAGTTTTAATTTTTAAATATGGCTTTGATATTACCTTGTGAGAGTCAGAATATAAGCAGCAGGTGTTTTTGAACAACAGCTGCACTGATGCTTCTATATTTTTTACTAGTTTGGTGCCTATTAGATCAATTTTTAAAAATAGCGATCTTTGAAATACTTGTATGGCAAAATTGCAGGCCCTCATCAACGCGTTTCTGTCGTCCTCTTAACATTCATTTTGCTCGTGAGACTCCTGAATTAACCGTTGCAAAAACAAAATTTGAATCATCGAATTAAAAATTTAAAACCTTTTTTTTTACAACGATGGAGCCCTTAATTTTCAAAATCATTTCTTAAAACGGTTTAAGAGCATACAAATGATTTTTATACTTCATTTTCATCGTTAGTGATAATTGATACACCCTATATATAAATATAGATGATGAGCCAAAAATTCAACAATTATTTGTTTAAAAAAAAAAGTTTTATTAAACGTGTAATGCTTAATAACTTTTATGTCTTATTTCTGGTAAACCTTATTATGGCCAGCTTTCCTAGACATTCGACCAGTGTGCGCCGGGTCCAAAGGTCACATGCCAGCAGTATCATGCTAGTTTTCGCGCGGGGAGGAGGCATACCGTTGACATTCCGCCGCGGATCTTCTTATCGTTAGTTAATATTCGATGTCCAAGCCTACCAATGGCTCTTATCATCTGCTCCCTCGTTAAATGTTGTCTACTACAGTACTACTACTCATTCACTTTATTGTCAAAAGTGACACAAGTTATTAATTTATTCGATGTCACCATGAAGATAACAACAGTACAATAAAGGCGACATAGGTCGATCGTTTAATACAAAGTTTGCAGGAAAGTGTAGGCTAAAAGCCGTTCGGGGAACACGACCTATTAAGTATCTTCTAAGGTTTTGGCGGCATTTTTTAATTATGTAAAAGTTAGTAATATTTTGATTAAAAGTAAAAAAAAACCATAATGATATTGAGGTATTGCCATGGCTCGCCCAATTCCCGGATCTAAATACAATAGAACATGCATCGGACATGCTCTAAAAAAAGTTCTAAGGAAAGAAGGTCATTTCGACCGCGACCAACTCTTCGCAGCTGTATAGAAAGCTTGACGGGTACTATGACAAGCAAATTTAGATAATTTTTTGATACAAAGTATGCAAAGAAGGTGTAGAGCCGTCATTAATACCTGTGATGGGCATACAACCTATTGAGCATCTTTTTATGTCATAATGATATTTTTT
>MU189325.1:0-24739 GCA_016904865.1 Pissodes strobi | reverse complement strand
CCAAACCGTACGGAGTTTGCGCATAGCAATATTAGCGACGCTTATATTGTTATGCGCAAACTCCGGACGGTTTGAAACCGTTTGAAATCGCTGCTAGAACAGACCTAATATTATTATTTACCTAGGGTGAGAAATGTTACTTCTCATTTGAGGAATGGAGTAAATAATGGTGATTTATCATGTTAGTAGTAAAAAAAAATTATTTAATTGAAACATTAGCAGCATTAAGAATTCTCCTGACCCTACCTGTCTCAGTAGACAGTGATGAGAGATCTTTCTCAAAATTAAAACTACTAGAGATCTTCCATGGGTCAAGAAAGACCAAACAATTTAGCTATCATTTCAATAGAAAGTGAAATTAATGCTACACGCTTATTATAGTGCGTTTGACTGTAAAAATGGCGCAGACTGATTCATGTTTCATTAGGCTTCATAAGAAAATATTAATATTTATGTTATCTTAAAGCAAACAGCGCAACCTAACTGCATATTTTGCGATGAGTTTTTCTTAAACTGCGAGATCCATATGCAGTATATTCTATTTTAATATTTACCTGAGTATAGGCATCCACTGTATCCATTGCCCTTATTTCGCAATCGATATTTTTTCTTCCAGTAATTGATATTGTCGCCGTCGAAGTTCGACTGAGTCGAGAAGGAATCTTTTGAATGGCCTCTTTTCTAAAAATGATAATTTTGACAAATTTCATTAATGCGATATATAACGACACATCTTCAAGAATGTATGTATTAAATTTGATGTATAATATTATGCGGAACTTCAAGCAGTAATGAAACAATAAATGTTATCTTTTTAATTGGGCTACTCGTATGACGGCATTGCAGATCTCGCAGCTCAATTGTGCGGAGATATGAGAACCTACAAATTTTTCCTTGCAAGGAAAATTCTTCGAAAGGATATATTTCGGACGGATTATTCTTGGAACGGAAAATTCTTGGAACGAAAAGTTATTTGAACGGAATTTTTTTTCGTACAGAAAATTTAACCAACGAAAAATTCTGAAATTGGATTATTCTTTGGAACGAAATATTCACAGATTGAAAATTATTCGATTAGAAAATTCTTCGAAAGAAAAAAATTTCTAAAGGTATTATTTTCGCACGGATTATATTTTGAAGTAAAACGATAATAAATTTTTTTCCAATCAGGTATATTATTTTCAATTAATTGTTCTTCTGACATTTTATCCAAATATCTTGGATTAGTATTCGTTACTTTGAATTAGTTTTGAAATAGCACGGATTAGTATGTGATGATGAATTATTAATGGTGGGTTAGTTTAGGTTAGTTTGGACGGTCAGCATAATATTTTTCGGAGCAATTTTTTTAAAAATGGAATTGTTGGATTTAGAAGGAGGCAAAATTAGATAACTATTTGGTTATTTGTAATCGAGTGTTTAGTGCAGAACGCTTCGGTTCAATTCTGGAAAATTATTTCGTCGAATATTTCCCTCATGTATAAAAAATCCCATTAGAGGAGTGCAATTCTCGGAAAATTACAGCGGTAATTGCACTGTAGAAACCGAAAGAGCACAGCGATAATTGCATCGTACGTATCTATGGTAATTCCATTGAAAATTTGACAGCGACAATTTATAAATAACGTCAAAGTCTAGTGAATATATAGGTATTATTAAAAATGTCTCGTTTCGGATTTAAAAAAAATCGTTTTTTTTTGCATCTCTGTACTTTGTTTACAGTTACATGTACGTTTTTGTATTAAAAAAAGAATAAAAATGTATTTTTTTAAAACCATGTCCTAATTCGGGAAATATTCCCCCGAATTACACTCGTGCATCAAAATAACCAGAAAATTTTGCATTCGAGCGTGTTGTCTTAGAAAAACTGCATTCGGTCATTTTCATATTTTGCAAAAAGAGCCCTCCACCTTCGGTGTCGGGCTCTTTCTCCAAAATATGAAAATGAACTCATGCAGTTTTTAGACAACACGCTGTCATGCAAAATTATCGGTAATTTTGGTGCACTTGTGCAATTACTTCCGATAATGCGTCAAATTCATTATCTGTGGTGACGTTAACGTGAACTTCCTTCCTAATGCTAGAAGTACTAATAGAAAATTGCTGACTAATGTGTTTATAGAGTTTAATATAAAACCAACAATATTTACGCCCACTCGTGTACAAAGCACTAGTGAATCATGTATAGATAACATTTTTACAAACTACCAATTTTTTTCTACCCAAGTTAGGGACAACGATCTTTCTGATCATACATATCAAATAATCTCAATAAGGCAAACTCAAGTAAAAACCAGTTACATTTCAGAAATGGTATTAAAACGAAAATATAACAAAAATTCAATCGCTTATTTTCGCCGGGTTGCGGATGAGAGGGATTGGCTTGGCCATGTTAATTTGTCTACTGATAGTGACCGTTCATTTCAATATTTCATAGATGCATTTTTAGACATTTCTTCTGTTTTCCCACGCAGTATTACAAAAATAAACTAAAACAGGAAAAAAGTAGATGGATTTCTAAACAAACTGCTGAACTGTCGAAACTAATTAAAGAAATGGCTGCAATAAATAAACGAATTATTAACGATACATATAACGAGAGGTATATTGCTTTACGAAAACTCTACAGAAAACGAATAAGTCATGAAAAAAAATCATACAACGATAAACGCTTATCAGTTTCCAAAAATATATGCAGAACATCATGGAATATTATAAACGGGAACCGTAATAAGAAATGCGTCTCAAGAATATCGAGTATTCGTGATCCCTTCTCCGAAAATTGCAATACTCTGATCACCGACACTAAACAAATATGCGAAACTTTAAACAACTATTTTATAAAAAGCGTTAAGTGTGATCAGCCTAATGCGGATATAACCTCTGAGCAGCAGGCCGATAGATCATTTTTTCTCTACCCAACTAGCCCTGGGGAAATTTTTAAAACTATCCACACCATCTGCAATAAGAGGTCCGCTGGGGTTGACGATGTTCCCGGTACATTACTGATCGAAGTGGCTGACATCATATCATTTCCATTATCTATTGTAATAAATCGCAGTTTTTCCGAGGGTGTATTTCCGGAATCTCTAAAAGTGTCTAGGATATCTCCTATATATAAGAACAAGGGCAGTAAGCAGGATGCAGGTAATTACAGGCCAATTGCAGTCCAGAGCCACTTTGCCAAAATTTATGAATACTGTTTTAATCATCGTCTTCCATATTATTTGGAAAAGTACGGCCTTCTTTCTGAATGCCAAACTGGTTTCAGAGCTAATCGTTCGACGGAGACGGCACTGGATATGGCGATTCGACACATTCATGATGCACTAAATGATCGGAAGGTGGTCATGGGTCTATTTTTTGACATGAGTAGAGCCTTCGATTCGGTTGACCGCAATTTACTTCTACGTAAACTATCATGGATTGGGGTTCGAGGGCCGCCACTAAATTGGGTAAAGACCTACTAAGAGGGAAGGACTCAGTTAGTTAGATCAGTTGCTCAGGAAATTAATCTAGGCACACCCCAAGGATCTTGTTTGTCGCCGACCCTATTTAATATCTTTATAAATGACTTGCCAAAAAGTATAGCGTTCTCAGGTAGTCCGGTGCTCTACGCGGATGACTGCAATGTTATTGTACAGGCCTCTAATAACAGGGACTTGGCGGCAGGTGGTAGTGCTGCGGTGGATGCCATGTCAACCTGGTGCAAGTCAAATGGACTTACACTGAATACAACAAAATCCTGCGCTATTCAGTTTGCTACAAAAACAAAAAATTCTGCTCTAAATTATAGCTTACTCATTCGAACTTAGGAAGGTTCTATTGAAAATGTAGCAAGTACCAAGTTCCTGGGTGTACATTTAGATCCAAAGCTTGCATGAAGCGTACATGTAGATGTCGTCACTTCTAGGCTAGCTTCTTATTGCTATTTAATTAGGAATATTCGAGATACTGTCTCTAACGAAACTTTACGATTAATCTATTTTGGTCTTGTTCAGTCAACGATCTCGTATGGGATTGTATATTGGGGTCATTCAAAAGAATCAACAACAGTTTTTGTAGCTCAGAAAAAAAATATTAGAAGTATGGTCAAAATTAACCCCTTAAACTCATGTAAACAACATTTTTAATCTTTACAGATAATGACGTTCCCCTCTTTATTTTTATACTCAACAATAATCTATGCATTCGAATACGCATACGCATACGGCAGGACACTCGACACAGAGGTGAAATAAATTTGCCTTTTTCAAGATTAACAATTGGGCAATGTAATCCTGACTATTTTGGGAGAAAGTGCCTTAATAAACTTAATAAAATCACACTCTTATTTAGAAATGGGAATTTAAACAATAAATGCAAATCAGATCTTAAGCTATTTTTTATCGAGAGTTGCTACTATTCTGTAGCAGAGTTTTTTGACGACGAGGAACCTCCGGGCTTGTAGATTGATACTTCGTTCCTAATGTTAATTAATTGTATGTTGTTTATTATACCTTAATCTTTAGATTTAATTTTTTTGTACTTTGTGTAGTCCTTTTTACACTATTGACGATCCCATAACATAGGTAGTAAAGTCTTTTTTTTTCTTTGTACTTATGTTGAGTGAAATTAACAAACAGTATTTATTTATTTATTTATTTATTCATTTTTAAATTTATTTGTAAAAACTGGAGACTATCATACTTTTTCAGGGTTAGGAGAGTCAAATAGTTCAATTAAGGCTGCCACCATGCCATACTGCCACTACTATTTGACTGAAACTCCTTTTCTATTCGATGCAAAACTTTTAATCCAAAAAAGGACTCTCCCTATAAGAGCTGTTACGCGTTTATTGAAAGAATCCTGTTTGGATTAATAGTTTTGCATGAAATACATTTCATTTAGTATGTTTTCAGTTTAGTAGATCAGTCAAAATGGAAGCTCTTCAAGGTTCTTTAACGACGTCAGAGAAATCATTAAGAATCTAAGACAATCCACCAAATATTTGTCTGATTTTCGTAATCATATACCTAATTTGACCTGGTATATGACCAGAAAGTAAAGCATGATCATGCCATATCATGAGTAAGTTAGAAATATTGTCTAATGAATTTTAGCTGGACCACTGACATTCTATATATTATTGTATTATCTGTCTTTTAATTCGTAACGAGCAAAAAAATTAAAAATATGTATAAAGGGCTTACGATTGATATTGAACTCCATTATTATAAACGTCCCAAACCCACACTCCGTTTTTAAAGGCGATTGCCATGATATTTAGAGTGATTATTACAAATTGGCAAGTTTTTGACGCCGCTTGATATTTTGACAATTAAGTCAAATCAACGAACTTTTTCTGATAGGTAGCGTAGCGAGGAGTCGGATCAGCAGTCGGACAGCGTTCGGTAATGTCAAATTTTTCCTTGATTTGCCCTGAAAATTTGACACTCACGTGATCTGTCTATTTAAATAGCAAAATCACATCACGTGTCCGTCAAAATATCGGAGCAATTCGAGAAAAAGGATGACATTACTGAACGCCACAGGAGTAAACCCATTTGTCGGGCGCATTTTAATCTATATACTTCAAAAACAGCTTCTTTCAATAGCACAAAACCTAAAATACTCATCAAAAGTTCCGTATTTCTTTCGTTCATTCGGATGGCGACCCCCCCATCAAGTTTGTGTCGTGGTTTGACCATGCTCCTAGACTATTCACTGTATAATAGAACTATTTTAAGTGGACCACCACTATCGTATCCACCCATGAACATTCAAGATAAATTTATTGTGTGTTATATCTCGCATTAAAAACATTAACTGATATTAGCCACAAAGTCGCTAGAATATGTGTTCAGCAGTAAATATATTTTGAGACAGAGCTCTTCGGAAATAAATACCGAGCCGATGAATTTTCTTATCAGCAAAATCAGGCTTTCCTGCCATTCACCAAGAAAAAGAGCTTCAAGTCTGTATTTTGAAAACGAAAGAATGATTTTTCTTTCGTTTTCAATTGAACGATATCTTCATGGTAGCTTTGTCATCTTAAGAGGATTAGCTAAAAGTGTGGGATATATGGTGATACTGAACTTACTCAACTTGTAGACGAACCAACTCGGATCTCAGGGAGGCCCTTCTGGACCTTCTTCTAACCACAAATCCTGACCAGTACACAATAATTACAGTTGGTCCGCCATTAGGTACTTCCGACTACAAACTGTTACAACGATAAGTGAACTGCCACTCCTACAGAAAGATACACCATTGCCTCGTAATATCTGGCATTACAATTGTGCAAACTGGGACGATCTAAGAAAGTTCTACCTAGACTTTTCTTGTCTCGACCTCTGCTTTGGCACTAACGACCCGTCAGTCTGCTGCGAAGAGATTACGCCAGTAATCACCTCAGGAATGAAAGCATACTTCCATGAAGTCCCCGTTAAAAGGAAAGCACTGGTTCGACAGAAGATGCGAAAGAGCTGTAGATAGAAAATAGCAAGCCTACAAGTACTGGGAGCAAAATCAGACCACTGCCGCTGCAAATCGCAATTATTTTGCCGAAGCGAGAGACGAATGCAAACGTGTGATTGACGAAAATAAAGACAAACTCAATCAAAGGATCAGAAATAAACATTTGCAATGACCCAGTGGCTTCAGGAATTTCTGGTCGATAGCAAAGGCAGTAATTAATAACTTTCCAAACACGTCTCTCTCATCTTTGACAGCTAAGGAAAAAGCAAACATGCTTGTCGAAACGTTTTCATCGCACTCTACCTTAAACATCCCCCAAAGCTCTCCTCACCATATCAAACATCACCACTACTATGGCAGAAGTTAAGTTTTATCACCTTGATATTCGAAAAATTCTCAAAGAACCAGATACTCAAAATGCATCAGGACCGGACGGAATACCTGCCTTCATATTAAATAACTGCGCCATCAAACTAACACCCATTTTTCCAGACTGTTTTTTCTATCTTACCGAAAAGGAATGTACACGTCTTCTTGGAAAGTCGCCCGAGTGCAACCTGTTCAAAAAATAAGGCAAGAAAACCACGTCCTCAAACTATCGTGCAATTGCTGTGCTTCCAATAATCTGCAGCAAAGAATATAATAGCATTGCGTGCTATTATATTCTTTGTCTGCAGTCATGAAACCAGTAGTCAATCAACAACTATTCAAGTACTTCGAGACCAACAGATTAATTAGCGATAACCAATACAGTTTTCGCAACGGGGGTGACAGAAATTTGGTCCAGTTCAATGCAGCAAAAACCCGAGCAGCCACGTTTACCAAGAAGACAATACGGCGCCGGCGGGGCGGGCCTTGGCATCATTACGGCAGGACCGACCATTCCTTCATTCTCGCAAATCGGACTACTGGGTGTCTCGGTCAACAGCAATATGTCCTGCCAAGACCACGTTGCTAATATCGCAAAATCAGCCTCGTAGAAGCTTGGTGCGCTATTTCGCAACAAAAAAACTCTATACAGCGCAAGACCATACATAGATTATTGCTCACGCACCAGGGGTGCCGCTCCTAAGCACACCTTAAAGCTGCTGGATTCTATTCAAAAAGGAGCTGTACGTCTCGTCGGCGTCCCGGAGTTGACCCGAGATCGTAATAGTCTGGAAAACCGCAGGCATGTGGCCGAGATTTCCCTGTTTTACAAATATTTTCACGGCAGATGTTCCCAGGATTTGACCCGCCTCATGCCGCCCCCAGCAACGCTTGTCAGACAGTCACGCCAGACGGCAAGAGCGCACCCGTTCGCCGTACAACTGGAAACACCTAGAACATCTCTTTACAATGTACTCCTGTGACTGTTATACTTCATCACTGTGGAACTCACTCCCAGGACATCTTTTTCCCCCTAATTACAAGCTACAGCTATTCAAGAACCGTGTTTATCAACATCATCGCACACACATCTCTCGCCTAGTGCCATAGGATCACACTTTAGTGTGTGTGCTACTGCCATAAAAAAAGAGAATATATCAGTATTTAATTTATTTTTTATTACGCATGCATCATAATCAACGATTATCGCACGCTGCAGCGTGCTTAAAATGATGTTTATGATGCACCTACTTTTTTTAAAGGTTGTTATAGAAATATTTGATCATGTCAAATGTGACAGATTAATATATTCGTCAATATATCCCTTAAGTTTAATATTTAAAACATTTTTGATATTATGATGCATTCGTAATAAAAAATAGCGTATGATATACGTGTATAAGAGGCCTTTAAAGCCCTTGCGACTTACAAAACACTCCGCTGCGCGTCGTGTTTTGAAATATGTCGCGCGTGCTTTAAAGGCCCTCTTATACACTTATATCATAATATACTATTTTATTACGCTTGCATCATAATCAACGATTATCGCACGCTGCAGCATGCTTAAAATAATGTTTATGATGCACCTACTTTTTGAAAGGTTTCTATAGAGACATTTGATCATGTCAAATGTGACATTAATATATTCGTCAATATATCCCTTAAGCTTAATATTTAAAACATTTTTGAGATTATGATGCATTCGTAATAAAAAAATAGCGTATGATATACGTGTATAAGAGGCCTTTAAAGTCCTTGCGACTTACAAAACACTCCGCTGCGCGTCGTGTTTTGAAATATGTCGCGCGTGCTTTAAAGGCCCTCTTATACACTTATATCATAACATACTATTATATAAGAATGAGATTATTGTAAATACAGGTTAAATTTTCAACTTCTGGTCTGTCCTTTATTGCAATTGGATTGCTTGGTATTTCTATCATTTCTTTCATACTTTCATAGCTAATGTGTGATAATTATTATGTCATTGTTTAAAATTCTAGTAATGCCATAATAAAAAGTGCATTTTTCATTATTTGTGCATTTTGATGTGCAGTAGAAGCATTTTTGTGACTGTATACTTTGGGATAGTTTATGTTTATGCAGGGTATTGAGTATATCACATTTGATGTATCCAAAGTTAGTGCTTTGCTTTTTAATTAGACAAATAGGGGACTTAAGGCGGTTATGAGCTTTGTAGCATACTGTTATATTATGTTTTCCCAGATTGTATTTTATTTTTACAGATAGACAACTTGTATAGAATAGAGCTCTCAGATAGACAACTTGTATAAGATAGAGCTCTTTTTTGATTATCTAGGCCTTCTTTTTTATTATTTAATGTTTTTTTACTGTAATGTTTACATGTTCTTTTTTTAAATGTTTGATTTATGTCCGTTAATTGGAAATTGTTTTGCAGTAACACTTCTCTGACTTTCTTTAAAGCTTCAGGTCTGTATTCGGGAGCGGTTAATGTTATTGTTCTGTCAGTTAGACCAACTATCACATTTAATTTTGGGATGATTGAAATTATAATTTTAGTATCTGCCGGACCGCGTTGGTTTAGTATACCATTTGGTTAACATTTTATTATTTTTCCGAGTTAAAGTAATATCTAAAAAGTGAATAACATTGCTTCGTTCAATTTCAGAAATAAATTGTAATTTTTAATGAAAAATATTAAAGGCAATAATCACTTCGCCGGTCTTATATTGTTGCAATACCAACAAACAATTGTCCACAACACATTTAGAGAAGACCAGTTCAATATTTGATTTTTCTATTATGGTTTCCTCCAAAGACTCGATCACCAGGCTAAGGTCGCTGAAATTGGTGAGCTCATTCTATACCTCCTGAGGTACTAGCCCATTGTACAACCATTTATTGGTGGCTAAATTCGGAAATATATTGAAATAATTTCTTGATAGGGTAAGGTTTACAGCTTCTATGAAATTAGTTTTTGAGGCTTTTATGTGAGGTTTTATAAGTTCCCATTTTCCGACAAAATAGTACTAATAATATTACTTCTTCCAATCCTATGAATTTATAGTCTTGTTGGATACTTATAGAATTTATGAATGATTTAAAATGAAAAGAATCTTTTTTAAAGTAATCGTTTTTATATATAAGATTTGAAATGCAGTTTAATAGATATTTGGATAATTCGTAAAAAGGTGATTGTATACATGAGACAATTGGTCTTAAAGGTATATCGTTTTTATGTAACTTGGGTAAGCCGTATATTTTGGTGGAGTGCATTGTAAATAGATAATTTGTTGGCTTCCAATTCATCTATTTCCTTTTTGTTTAACAGTCTTTTTATAAATTCACTCTTATTTTTTGGTGTATATTGGTTGGGCCACTTTTCAATTTTAATGTCATTTAGTAGATCATTCATTTTTGTTTGATAATCGGCTTTATTCATGATTACGGTTTTGTTACATTTGTCAGATCTTAAAATATTTTTTTACTAAATTGTTTAATTTGAGACAAATTTTTGTTTATTTTTTATGTAATTTTTTGGTTTCATATTTTTATGTCTAACTTTTATTATTTTTATGTCTAACTTTTATTTTGTGATCTGTAATAATATTCGTTATTTCTGCCCTAATTGTATTTTGTGTTTCATCTGGATAAGAATAGTCGGTTCTATAGCCGCTATGTTTTCATGTACTCTTTTGTGTTTTCTAAAGCAAAATTTGGTCCCAGCGCTAGCAGTTCAACAATATCATTATTTTTTATACAACTGTGAGAAACAGTAAGGTTATTATTGTAAAAACCGTTTTCTCTGTCGATTAATTTGTTTAGCTTGTTATTTGGCTTCTGTTTTATCTTCAAAAATATGTTTTCTAACTCTAAGAATGTATTTATTATTGTATGAGGTAAAAAAACGTTTAATATGGTGAATGTTTTTTGTTTTTTTATGCTTAAACTATTTATATTTTTAGTTGCTTGTTTAATCGACAGAATGAATAGTTTGGGTTAGTTTCGGTTATATAGATTTTATTTGCTCTTTTTGGCAAGTCTTTTTCTATTTCTTATAATGATGTGTTCAAGTTAAAACTGTTAGCAGTAAATTATATTTATATTATATTTATACCGTTCTCATGTTCCATATTGTAGCCCTGATCAAGGACACACAATTTTTTTTAGGTTTAAAAGCCCTTATAAAGACCTATACCCCAAACCGTACAGCGTTTACACGTCATATTTTACAAATTAGTAACAAAAAGTCCCCGTTAAAAATAAACCAAAACAAGACATTACATATTTGAGGTTAGCTGCCTTCAGCGATTGACGCACCCGAATGATTCTTTTATTCAACAAATTGATGGCATTGCATCGGATCAAAGACATATAAAAAACAATGTCTTAATCATCTGGTGATGATGCGAACAAGGTTAGTGAAACGCGCGTCGAGTGCCAAAATTCTGTTTCGGTATTGGGGATAAAACTCTGTTTTCGTACATTTTGCCGAAGGTTCCAAACCCCAACATAGATGCGTTGACTAAAGTTCATTTAGACACAACTAGGGACTAATCGCTTGGTAAAATGTGTATCTAATCCTTTTAATTTTAATATTTTAGTTCGCAATGCAAAACATATACCATCTAATGTACTGCAGACGAAAAAGGCATGTAAAAGTAAAAGGGTAAGGACCATTTTCACTCCGGAACAACTGGAACGCCTAGAGGCAGAATTTGAAAGACAACAATATATGGTTGGCCCCGAACGACTTTATTTAGCCCATACGTTACAGCTAACAGAAGCACAAGTAAGTACCTATCGTAAGAATATATCACATATTTAACTCATATCTCATATCTGATTTACTCTACAGAGGTCCATTCGATTTTGATACGAGTGAAAATTATTTTCCATTTGCGACGTGCTGACTCGTAACGCCAAATCACAACTTCTATTTTCTCGGTATATACCCAGTGGCGTAGGTATGGCAGGGCAAAATCATTTTAGATCAAGTACAAAAGCGCGTAAGCCCGAAGTAAAAATCGCGGCTACGAACATGGCCAATAAATGAGTATTAACACAAATTGCATGCAAGGCATTACAGATTTAGTGGTAGTGAAATTGAGTTTAAGTTAATATCTTTAATTTTGTAATTAATCGTGTAATGAGACCAATTGATAAAGCTTTGAGATTAGGAAAAAAAGTTAAAAATATATTTAATATTTTTAATCAAAAAATTATATTCAGTTGTGGGGATATTGTAAATAATATGTTTTATGTTTTATGTACGGGAAAGCCACTTGGCGCAGGTGTTAGGAACAATACTTTTTCTAAAAGCATCAGAAAACAAACAATGATTATTTTTTCAAGAATCTTTAACGAAACCTGAACCAACTAGGTATAACACCAATTTTACAAATGAAAAATCTATACGATGATTAAGAGTATTAAATTTGTAGTTTCGTGCTGACATCGAAATGGGGGAAACATAATATAATCATCATTTATCATTACAGGATACTTGGAAAATATGTTTTCTTTTATTGAAATATGGAGAATTAAAAGCAAATTTAGGCAAGGAGAATAAACTAAGACCGGCAACGTTTTCTCACGCATAAAATAATCTGCAATTACTAAAATACTTATAAATTTTCCTTACTTATAAGATTTCTGACTAATTTTACTTTTCCGCACTGCGTGCAGAACAGTAATTCTTTGCGCACTTTTATAGAAAAAAATATTTTCCATTATTTTTCTTATCGTTATGCATGTGCGCCGAATATTACTTTGTGTTTTTCCTTTGCAATATTGTTTTACCGAATACTTTCGTTCAGTTGCATGTAGGCAATTATTGTATTAAATAGTTTAGGTACGATGTTTTTGTTCGCAATATTATTTTATCGAATAGGTATTATTTTTAAGTTTCATATTTGCAATTATGTGCTAAATATTAGTATACATGAACTAGCAACTGTTGTTTTTTTTTTTTAATTATTAAAAACAATTATTTTATTACTAACGGATATATTTTACTTTTTGGCTAAAAGCAAAGAAAATAATAATTTCATACTCTTTCATTTGCAAGAAATATAGGGAGGCCTCAACAATGTCTTGCTATGCGGCTTCGTGACTTCTAGCTACGCCACTGTTTATATTACACCAAGTATTACACTTATAGTAGTCACAGCCTCTTCAAACAAATCGTGAATAGCGCCAAAAATGAGAGATAGCATGTCTAACACGCAAGTCACCTATCGCATAATTATAAATTACATATAACTATATCTAAGTATAAGTATAAACTATAACTAAAACATTATTTCTGACTCTTCCTTCTTTTGTACGCGATCAGGATCAATGTTACGTAAATTCTAAACTGTCGGTAATTTAAAAAAAAATGCATGAAAAAGATCGGGTATTAAAGGAAGTAAAGATTTAAAGATACTAAATAATCTTTCTTTACTTTGGAAATAGGTAAGCGCTGTATTGATACGGCAGTTCTGTAGAGCCTCTTCTTTTCATGTTACCAAATTGGAATTGACTTTATTATTTGTTTAAAGTGTCTTTGTAGGAAAAGTTGCCAAACTCCCGTTCGTAGGACAA
Source organism: Pissodes strobi (assembly GCA_016904865.1). Taxonomy (NCBI): domain Eukaryota; kingdom Metazoa; phylum Arthropoda; class Insecta; order Coleoptera; family Curculionidae; genus Pissodes; species Pissodes strobi. The sequence goes on along the minus strand of MU189325.1, from coordinate 11,341 downwards.
CCACTTATTTTCTAACCATTTACATTGACGACCATCAGTGTCCTTGGTTCTTAATACTAGAAAGCCCCTTAACAGAGAAATAATCGAAGTTATCTGTAGATTTCATTTCGATAACTTCATTTTTTTGCTCCTGGTTTTTTTTTATCCAATCATGTGGATGATTGATCTGTAATTATGGTTTCATATTTTTCTTCTCTATTATACTGTGGTCAGTGCCAACTTCTAAATGGCCATGGCCAAGAACCAAACTTGTGATATATTGTATTGATACCTATCATTTTTAAAGCTCAAGTAAACATTGAACTAATACTGGATTTTTCTATTTTGATCTCCACATGTATCTGAGTATAGTATGATGTGTTTCGTATTCGCCGGTACCTAGTTTAGCAGATGTTTGTAAATGTCAGACGCAACCTGGTTCGGTCCTTTTCCTGCGATCGTCTCGTATCAAACATAGCATCTACAGTTTTATTGTTATGAACAGTCAAATTGAGTGTAAATAGCTGTCGTTTATCGTTTATAAAAAGCAACTGCGTAATTTAAAAATAGTATAGATAAGCCTTGCTGCAAGTCAAATGCGTACACTTGCACAATCTGATCCTCAATAGCAAAGTCATTCTTCCTCATACGCCTGATCTGCTAATATCTTGTATTTGTATGCTGAGCAACTCACTCAGCTTTAATATTCTCGTCCTGGGCAAGTTGTATTTTCATTTCTAGATGCGGCTTTTAAAAATAATTACGACTTTGCCAGCATAAATTTTTATAGAAGGGGGATTTTTGTTATTTTCACAAAACAAACTATACAATTTCTGCCTAGGTAAATGAGAAGGTAACTTCGAAATTGTCTTTCTTGTGTAGTGGCTTTCATAAGCTGGAAATGACAGAATGTGCGATCTAATTTCTTCGCGATTTAAGTCTGAAACTTTATTTGTTGGTACAACTTTGTCACGCATATTATCGATCCCAGTACCTCCAACAGACGTTATTTTCTACAAAGGTATTGTTTTTATGAAGTTGTCACTTTCAACCAGTACTTTAAGTAAGCAACCTCGGCAAACAGGTTCTCGGTTCTCGTTTATCATATATAGATAAAAATATATATATTTAGTTTTCATTCTAAATTTTGGATTGGTTTGTCCAAATCCAACGTACGTATTTTTTGAGTAGCTTTATTCCTCCTTGATTTTCAACAAAAACGCCATGTACGCTGATCTTTTCACAAAAGATCATATTTTCCAATATTCCGTAAATGAAGGGCCTGTCTATTGTTCAATGATATTATTTACACTTCATTCTACACGTCGACAGTTCTTTGATTACTCAATCAGGTATCACTTTGCTAGATACCGGCGCCGCCGCGCGCCGGGACAGGATGTTCTTCGAACCAGACGAGGAACGTTCTTCATTATTGGGGATGAAATGTGGACCATCGACTGAGTCATCACTTAGAAAATCTTCCTCTTGTAAATCTGCAGTTGTTGTAAAGTATCTTGTTGATTTAGATTGTGTGGGTTCATTTGCAATCATTAGTTCAGGGGCTTCCGTTGGAACTATTTTTTTATCGCCTGAAACAACGAAAACCACATGATTATGCGATCCATACCCTAAAAGAGTGTTGTTAGGATTTGCAATGTAATTCTACATCGAAAACAACGCTCAGTATATTCTTGTGCTGCAATTGTTTGGACGTTGATCGGATTGTATTAATTTCTGCAACAAGTATGCAACATTTTGTTTGTTTATATGTTAAAAATAATCTTTGATAGTCGGTATGAGCCGTTCAAATTGGCATACCTTCGAAATATTTCTAAACCATTTAGTCCATCGATGGAACCTTCGGTTACGGTAAACATTCTCGGAGCATTCGTCTTTTTGTTGAGGACGCTTATTTAGATGCAACTAACGAACGTTCCAAAAATTATATCACCTTTCGCCAACAAGTAATATTTGTCGTCAGCACCACGTTTAACTTCTTAAATGCGGGAATTTTTTGCCCCATAACCGTTACTTTTCCTTTCAGGGCTGAAAAAACATTCACAACAATTTTTAACACGCTTTTATTAGCTTCACCTGTATATGTTTGTTTGTTGGTTTGTAACTGACGAACGCCAGCTTGCGATCCGTTCGGCATGTTCCCGATGAGGTAGAGGGCTGAAATTTTCAGGGGATGTAGATGGGGTAAAATGAAGATTCTATGCCAAAACTGGAGGTCGTAACCCCCCCCCTCCTTCGGGCAGGAGAGGGGGTAGAAGAAAAACTAAAAGAATTAATTCCGGGAGAACGGGCGGGGGTAGGGAGTCCAAATTTTTATGGGAGGTGTGGTACCTGGGGGGCTACCTTGGGCCACATGGGAGGCGGCGGGGCTATAATTTACGGAGGGAATTTGGGGGGAAACCCGTTTTTTGGCCGTAGCTCTGCAACTAAGGCTTATCAAGGATCGACGACAATACAATAATTTTACAAGTTTATCTAATTATCCTGGTGAGGATCGCCAGGATTAAATAATATAATTCCATAGTACATCGAACTAAGAAGTGGAAAATAAATATAGTATAGTAAAAAAACTAAAAAAACACGCTTTAATGGTCAATCGAACTAAAAAACATAAAATAATTATTAATACAGGCAGAAAATAATAATGAACGAAAAATATTAGTATTATTGTGAAAAAAGCGTGGGGTGCTCGATGTACATAAAATATAGCACAAAGCGCCCCACGCTTTTTTCACAATAATACTAATATTTTTCGTTCATTATATTTTCTGCCTGTATTAATAATTATTTTTTGTTTTTTAGTTCGAATGATCATTAAAGCGTGTTATTTTAGTTTTTTTAAACTATAAAATAAGGCTTTGTGCTATATTTTATGTACATCGAGCACCCCACGCTTTTCACAACAATACTAATATTTTTCGTTCATTATTATTTTTATATCTGCACTTTGTTTAAGTATATCTTTGTTCGCAGCCTTGAGTAATAGCTCCATACGGCATAGTATTTTTAAAGTTAGTTTGAACTGCAAAAAAAGCTGTAGTCGGCACATATCAATGTTATTTAGGACATAGGCCTTATATTTTTGAAGTGAAACTTCTGAACGCGCGCAGGGAGTAAAATTTGAAGGTCGCGATACAGGGCAGGCGACACCGAGCCGGCGGAACGAAAACTGGCCGCGACAACGACACACGAGCTGGCGGAACGAAAAATATGAGGTTTATTTATTGTGATCTCTTTGTTAGTTTACAAGAACAAAATATGGGATTTGCTCTATTACCTTGTCAACACATAAGCAAAACTTTTATGAAGAATATATTTTTTTTCATTTAGGCCTTCCCTTTATGTTAATTAAGTGGTATATTAAAAAAACTACTTTTTAACCAAATCCGTTGATATGTATAAGGCTAAGGCGTTTAAGTTTTTGTGATATCTTTGTTAGTTTACAAGCAAAAAACATGGGATTTGCTCTATTACCATGTCAAGACATAAGCGAAACTTTTATGAAAAGTACTTTTTTTCATTTAGGCCTTTCCTTTTTGAGTGGTATATTTTAAAAAAACTACTTTTTAGTCAAATCCGTTACGACATATAAAAGATTTTATTGTGATATATTTGTTAGTCTGCAAACAGATTATCAGATGAACCATCCTGCTCTGATCACAGGCATATTAGCTTTGATTTTAAAATCCCCTCCCCTAAAGCAATACGGTTTAGAAATCCCCGTGACACAAACTGGGTAGGATATTCAAAATCCCTCGAAGAAGGTCTACAAAGGGTAACAGCCAAGGTTAAGGACGCGGAAAATTTAGAAGTCACAGTACAGCTGATTAGCGAAGCAATAGCTACGGCATATCAGGACAATTGCCCAGTTAAAACCTGGAAACAAAAAGAAAGCACAGTCTGGTGGAACGGAAAACTCGGAACGCTGAGGGAAACCGTCAGAAGGCTATTTAATAAAGCCAAAGCAACCAATGACTGGGATCTCTACAGGTCAAAACTAACAGAGTATAATAAAGAGATACGAAAAGCCAAACGGGATTCGTGGAGAAGGTTCTGCGAAAGGGTAAATGAGACCCCAGCATGCGCCCGAATTCACAAAGTCCTAGCAAAAGAAAACACAAACAACAATGTCGAGCTCCTTAAAAAGGAGGACAACACATACACCAAAACAGCTGAGGAAAGTTTAACACTGCTCCTAAAGGCACACTTTCCGACAGCAATGCAATTAACAGGCCCATCTGACCTTCCGCCTAAGCCAAGGCCACAAAGACCAGGTAGACAGGAGTGGGAAATAGTTAAAAAGGTAGTAACACCTGCGAGGATTAGATGGGCCATAAACCAATTCCAACCATTTAAGTCACCAGGCCTAGACGAAATACACCCCATACTTCTGCAAAAAGGTCAGGACATCTTATTACCACACCTATGCAGAATATTTAGAGGGTGTCTAGCCTGGGGCGTTGTACCTAGTCTATGGCAACAGGTAAGGGTCCTATACCTGCCGAAAGTTGGCAGAATCTTGGACCGCACACCAAAGTCATATAGACCCATAAGCCTATCTTCTTTTATGCTCAAGACCCTGGAAAGGCTAGTAGATAGGTACATCAGGGATAATACTCTACAGGCGTTCCCACTAAGTGAGCGTCAATATGCTTACCAACCAGGAAAGTCGACAGACCTAGCCCTGGACGACCTAAATAGGCTTCTTTCAAGGTCCTTAGAGGACAAGGAGATTGCCGTAGCCACATTCCTGGACATAGAAGGGGCTTTCAATCACGCCTCAACAGACTCTATCATAAGCGCGTTGGAAAGGAGAGGGACTCCAACAGCACTGCGCAAATGGATAGAAACTGGTCTAAAGCACAGGATAATCTCAGCCACTCTGGGAGAAACAACCACAAAGGCAGCGGTGGGAAGAGGATGCCCCCAGGGGGGAGTTCTATCTCCACTACTATGGGCCATATTAGTGGACGACTTATTACAAAAACTGTCTGCAGAAGGCTTTTACTGTCTAGGATATGCAGACGACCTAACGATTGTAGTACGAGGCAGATTTGCTAGTACTCTCTCAGAGAGAAGCCAAAAAGCTCTCAAAATAGTGGAGAACTGGTGTAAAGATGAACAGCTATCAGTTAATCCAAAAAAGACGATAATCATTCCATTTACCAGAAGGCGAGCCCTTACAGGACTAAAACCACTGGCGATAAATGGAGAAGAAATACCTTTTTCCAAGGAAGCAAAATATCTAGGAGTCATATTTGACCAGAGGCTTACCTGGAAACCACACATCCAAAAAGCAACTCTTAGAGCCACAGTTGCGCTAGGAAGATGCAGAAGGATGTGCGGAAAGAATTGGGGCCTAAATCCCAAAATGACACTGTGGCTATACACAGCAGTGGTAAGACCAATGATAGCGTATGGTTCAGTAGTATGGTGGACAAGAACCATGCAGGCGGAGGCAAAAAGGCAAATAAGTCGCGTTCAAAGGCTAGCATGCCTGTGCGTCACTGGAGCCATGAGCACAACGCCCACTGCGGCTCTAGAAGTCCTACTAAACCTACCACCAATCCAAACATACATACAGGGCGAAGCACGCTCCGTCACATACAGGCTATCACAAGGCCAAAAACCGATTATAGGTAGACATAATACCAAACAAGAGAAGCTAAACAAAGAAATCAAGGCAGATGACATCCTGGGATTGCCCACGGATAGCACCATAGCCAAGTACAGCTTTGTCAAAAAGTACTCGACACATATTCCAAACAGGAATGATTGGAAAAATGGCCCCCCAATTAGGGCAAATGTGATCTGGTACACCGACGGCTCAAAAACACGGGAAGGAGTAGGAGCCGGAATATATGAACCAAGGACGAAAACAAGAATTTCGATTTCCATGGGCAAACTAGCGACAGTGTTCCAAGCGGAAATAACAGCAATAGAACAGTGTGCAAAGGAAATAAAAAGAAGATACAGTTGCAACAAAACAACAATTGCGATCTTCTCCGACAGCCAAGCGGCAATAAAAGCCGTGGAATCCAACAAAATAACATCGAAATTGGTACTGGATTGCCACAATGCTCTGAATGACATAGGAAGTCAACATAGAGTGACACTATCATGGGTACCTGGGCATGAAGGCTATCAAGGTAATGAAATTGCCGACGAAATAGCCAGAGAAGGCTCGTCTAGGCACATGATAGGACCAGAACCGTTCTGCGGGATAGCCAAACCAGTCGCTAAAACAGCCATAAAGAAATGGATAGCAGAAGAATCCCGAAAATGGTGGAACAACACTTTGGGACAAAGACAGGCCAAGGAATTTATAATAGGTCCATCGGCCAAACTATCAACAGACCTGCTAAGCTACGGCAGGAAGGCTGTCAGGATAATGGTGGGTCTGTTGACGGGCCACTGCCGGCTGAAGAAGCACCTAAGCGTCATAGGTGTGGCAGAAAATAGCGAATGCAGGTTCTGCCAGGAGGAGGAGGAGACGGCATCTCACGTGCTATGCCACTGTGAAGGCTTATCGAGAGTGCGCTCCCAACTGCTTGGCGTACCTAAACCAGAAGCTAATAGCTACACGACGGAGCCACTATCAAGGTTGTGGGGTCTAATCAGAAAGACAAAACTGGATGAAGCTCTATAATATGGAGAGAGTCACAATAGATCCGTCGGGTCGCGGTGACAAGTAGGCTCAAAGGCCATCTCTCCCAATCTGTAATCTAATCTAGTCTGCAAACAAAAAAAAAGGTATTTGCTCTATTACCATGTCAAGACATAAGCGAAACTTTTATGAAGAATGCTTTTTTTTCATTTAGGCCTTTCCTTTTTGTTAATTGAGTGGTATATTTGAAGAAACTACTTTTTAACCAAATCCGTTACGATATATAAAAGCTTTTATTGTGATATCTTTGTTAGTCTACAAGCAAAAAATATTGGCTTTGCTCTATTACCTTGTGAACACATAAGCGAAACTCTTATGAAATAGTATATTATTTTATATGGAGGAAAAGTAATACTTTTCATGGCGCGCTCGTGTTTAACAGCCGAACGGAGTGAGGCTGGTAATAGAGAGCAAGCCATGAAAAGTAACTTTTCCTCCAAATAAAATATGCTGTTTTTTCTTCAAATGTCGACAAATTAATGCAAAAACGTCTCTTTTTAATAGTAATAATAATTATTATTAAAGATAAGTGGGTTCGCAAGGCGGCTTAGACCGATGCGATGTCGGTGAATAGGTTCAGGTTGTTGCTATAGTAATGTAACATAAAGCTGTCAGTGGACACTGTCAACAATAATTATATTTTTAAAATTGCGTTTTCGATTGCGTTTTAATTCCGTATTGATAAGCAGTTATTGAGTAAGTTCGATTAAATAATAACCAATTTGTTCCTAAATTAGTGATTTTTAGAAATGCAGTCACAAATTGAGTGATAAATACAAATTTTAGTTTAATAACTCTTGAGTTGTTGACGCTTATTTTGATGTTTCTTTGTATTGTATCTATGTTGCTATGACAACACTTTTACCTCCGCCGGCGGAAAAGTGAAAAGTAAAGCTCCGGCGGAGGAAAAACGAAACTTCACTGCCGCCTACACAGTCGAGTAATGACGGATTTACTGACGTTTGAAGAAAAAATATTTTTTCTTGATTTAGGCCTTCCCTTTTTGTTACTGAGTGGTATATTTAAAAAAAACTACTTTTTATCCAAATCCGTTACGATATATTTAAGGCTAGGGCGTTTAAGTTTAAGAAGTTTCACTTCAGATATGCGCACATACTGCACACGCTTTTTTGCTTAATATCATGATAAATTGTTGACACATAATTTGGTAAGTTCATTAATTCTTAAAATAATGTTTGTCCAAACTTTTTTCATGTTCTTTTTTGAGGCACTCATATAATAGTTGTGCGTTGGCACTGCACTTGTAAATCTTGGCTTTTAAATTCTGAATTACACTCAGAAGAACTAAATACAGGATTAACTCTCTTTATCTTCGGTGAGACCTGTAAATGATCTCTAAAAAGCCATACTGTTATAAAGATTATTATTGCAGTAATAATATTGCTACGATTTACTGTTACTGTTACTCCGCCGTATCATCCACACACGCACATATTACAGATGCGAGAGGTAGATTAGTAACACGCAGTTTGGATTTAGGAACGAAATGAGTACGCGCGAGGTTCTCTTCACACTCAACGTTCTGACGCAGCGATGCAGGGACATGAATGTCGATATATACGCATGTTTTATTGACTACCGTAAGGTATTCGACTGCGTTTCGCACCAGAGGCTTGCTGAGATCCTCAAGTCCATTGGTGTTGACGAGGGAGACTTGCGCATTATCACCCAATTATATTGGAATCAGACGGCGGTAGTCAGAATAGAGGGCGAAACATCTGAAGAGGTAGAGGGCCGGAGGGGAGAGAGAGAGGGTTGTGTTATGTCACCCCTTCTTTTCAATATATTCCGAAGCGATCTTTCGTGAAGCATTGGAGGGTGTGAAAGAGGCATTTGCGTTAACAACATACGCTTTGCTGATGACACGGTCGTGCTTGCTGGCCGCCTGCCGCATCTCCAAAGCATGATGAACCGTATTGTCGAACATAGCATGCAGCACGGACTACAAATGAACATTGCCAAGACCAAGATTGTTGTATTCTCCAAGACACCAAAACTAGCAAACCTCAGAATTAACAACGTAGTTGTACAACAAGTCTCGGCTCTAAAATATCTTGGCGCGCTCGTCAACGAAACCAATGACCCTAAAATCGAAATTCTTGCAAGGATCAAATAAGCCAGACGCTCATTTGCATCAATGACGAGCTTCTTCGCTTGCCGTGAGCTGCTGAGTCTGCAGCTGCGTGTACGAATGCTACGCTAGTATATCTTCCCGGTCCTTCTATATTCGTGGCTCAAGGATCTGAGAAGATGGTTTGGTCGAACAACTATTGAAATATTCAGGGGTGCAGTTTCGCGCACCAATATAGCCAGCTGGATCGCCAACCTTCGTAGGTAGACGGCGTCATAAGAAGAAGAAGATTTACTGTTATATACTATTGCTATTCTGATCTCTTAATTACTATTTCTAAACAGTGTCAAATTATATACTATATTAAACCAGCGAGGTCCTCGCTTATATATTCAAATATCCGTAGAATTGAATTGTCTACAATATTCAGAATATTTTTCGAAAGTCTAGAATTTAAAAAGACGCAATTTACAGCCAGACGGAATTCTAGAATCGAAACGAGGTCAAAGTAAGTCGAGCGTATCCAAACGCATTTCGTGACAATAACACTATTATTGTTGGATCCATTCAGTATTTCTTTATGTAATATTGGCGATTGTTTTCTTCTTCTCTCTAAAGATTGATCAAGGATCAAGAGCGCTTTAAGTAACTCGATATTTTCTATAAATTCTAGCCATCTGAATCTGAAGTATTAATAAGTTGATTATACCAAGTTAAACTGACTTTATAAATCCTATACACCGTCAATACTTTGGAAAAATACGCCAAAATAATCTTTTCAGAAATGCTTTCTAATTTTTAATTTCTTAAAATAAAAGCTTTATCTTTAAATTCTCCAATCTGTATTTGATTTATAATTTTCATTATATTTTCGACGTAGTCATCGACAATCTGTTAAAAGGATATATATTCAGATTATGTCATAGTATGTATTCTTCATAAACTGCGTCCGAACGGAATTAAAAAATTGTGTAAAAAACAAGTATAGCATGAAAATTATATCACATGTTACTAAATTCCGTATTAAAATTGCTTGATAATTTTACCTAAACCAACGCTAAATAAACAATTTTCATTACAGGTAAAAGTTTGGTTTCAAAATAGGCGAATTAAATGGAGGAAACACCATCTTGAATTAACACATCAAAGGCTTGCGGTTTTAAAGCAACAACAAATGCTGCTTGATGAATCTCATCCAGACGTTCAGGATACAAACAGCTCGGAAACAGAGACATAAGAGTAATTTATTTGCGACAACATATTGTATTTTTTATTTCTATCGATATACCAGGTGTTCCAAGAATACTATGTCAAATGAGAATAATTGTTTGTGCGATTTGCTAAAAACACTATGATTCTTTACTCTGCTTGTCAAGAATTAATCAAAAGCTAGATCACTGCTAGTATACTGATTGGTTTTAATTGTATATATAGTTTTAAATATCATTAAAAAAACAGTTTCTTTGTCGAAAAGCAAACATTCGTCATTATGTCAAAATTTAAAATATATTTTTCTAATATCATTGCTTTCAATAGGCTTCCAGATATATCTAATGTGTCTCAAATCATGGTTGCATATTATTACTTATTATTATTTGGCTAAACTTCGATTAGCAGGTAATTTTATTTCTAGGTATTTTGTTCAACAACACGATTGCCAATGATATTATTGCCATGCAAATGTTTGATGCTAGGAAGCGAGATATCCATCTTTTGTAACATGTGGGACCTTACAAGAAAAATTACAATAACATAGAGCATTTATAATTAAATTTGATAGAAAATATCCTCAAAGTAATTATTAGTTTTTATGTCGAATTCACCAAAATCATTTTTTGCTTCAAAAAATATAAATGTAAATATGGTTTCAAAATTACTTGACAAAGTGTTATTTAGTCTTCACGCAAATTAGAAAATAATTCAATTTTCTCTAAATGATGCGGAGTTTTTAATGGACCCTGCGAAATATAAGGAGGGAATAAACGCATACACGGTATTTTTGATATTATTAGATAATTTTGATTATATTCAAGAAATGTTTAGTTCCAAGAAATTCTTGTGATATTCTCTCTGTACAGGCATATTTTAGAAGTATAATTTATAAACAATATATCAAAGTTAAAAATATAAATATGTAACTTAAATTTTTTATTTAGAAGTTACTGTTTATTGATTTACTTCTTCCTAACACTAAACAATATTTGGCTTCAAGTTACTTTCATCGATTAATTACTTATTTTTTGAACTCCCTACAAACATTTTGCACGCGAGGCGCGTTTCGCTAACCATGTTAGCATCATCAGGAGATGATTATGTGTGACGATGTGTTTTAATCATCCCCTGATGATGCTAACATGGTTAGTGAAACGCGTGTTAAGTGCAAAAAGTCTGTTTCGATAATGTGGATAAACCTGTGTTGTAAGAGATATATTTTGATCATACCTGGAATATTAACCGATATGAAACTATAAAATATTTAGATTTTGTGTTATCTGAGGTAACGTATTCAAAACTGGTCGTTATCAAAATATCCATACATTTTCTAGTAAAAATGAGAAGTGTAAAATAAATATTTCATTCATAAC
>JAEQML010048705.1:0-52946 GCA_016904865.1 Pissodes strobi | reverse complement strand
TATGCGTTCAACTATGGGCCAAAAGAGGACTAACCCAAACTATGGGCCAAGAAGGGACTTCGTCATTGGGCCTACAATCAATGTGACGAACTCGTGACATGGATTTTGAAGATATAATCCACGAATTCGCGGAATCGAAATCACCAAAAAAATTATTTATTTTTTTGTTGTGATTTTTTTAAAGGCACTTTTCGTGTTAATAGGCACTTTTTCGTGTTACATAGTTTGATTTTGTCTGAATTTAAAATAAAATAATGTTCGTTCTTTGGATCATTTTTTTATTTTTATTTCAATAAATTTTACCAAAAATGTGTAGTCCCTTCGGCCTTTGTAGCCTTAAGCATATGCTTTATGAACAATCCAGCCCTGCATATATCATGAAGTAAAATATGTAACTATAACAAATACTACAAACAATATGCCAATTCAGAAAATTTAAGTTTTGATACAAAAATCTGCCACATTTAATAGTTGTCAACATTCCTGATAATATTTCTAATATTAGTTACAAATATTTAAAAGGGGAATGTTTTCTGTGAAAAGGTAATACCTACACATTGTAGCATATTTTGCAAGGAGGAAATAAGTGTATTACTTAGACTAACTCAAATCGCGTCCATTTTCTAATTCCGTTTATTTTACAAAATGAAGGGAAATTAAGGGATACAATAAACTCATAAACCCAATATAAAGCGTTTGTGTTGGTTTGCGTTTTACGGGATCGCCTTCTCAACAAAACTAAGGTTTTTTATTGGTTATCTTTTGAAATTTTAAATTATTTGTTTTATATGTTTTTTTTAGTAGTTATCAAACGCCCGTCTCTAAGAGAAATGTTTTGGTGAGAAGTTCGAGAAAGTTGTACTTACTTCTAGCTTTTACTAATCAATACTCAATAATTTTGCTGTAAATTGTCCAATACATTTAGTATTATAAACCGACCAAACAAAAATGTATACCTTACAATTATTGATCATATACAATTTAGAGTGATGATTAAAGAAAGCTAGTTAAAGAATTTTATGTTGCATGAATTGATAGGTGCCAAAATTGTTCATCCTTTAATTAAATGTTATATTTACCAATAAATTTCAGTATTAGTGATAGTCACTGTTAAATATAAGTAAAATATTTGAACAATATATAAATATTTTTTCAAGATGTTCGCTTAAACTTTTGAGCCAATGTTTCCACTACATATTTCCACTGACAAAATATGTTATTTGTCTTTTAAATAAAGTTATGACAATATATGTATAATTTGTGTTAATACTTCATGCAGACTAGTCAAATAATGGTTCATCTTGTGATGAAATTGATCAGTTGGGCGTCAATTTGTAATGATAATTAGTTGATTAAATGCATGAGACTCGTTTTTATTTTCCTTAGGGCGTGGGTTGTCTCTTTTATTAGCTGAAATTTGTTTGGGCGCCAGAGTTCCTAGAGACAATGCGAACTGAATATGAATACTTAGATATAAATAAATATAAAGATAAGAATATCAGAAATTTGCCCTTATAATTCGTGTCTCACAGATCTCAATCTTGCGATAAATTAAACAAAGAAATTTCAAAACAACAATATATTAATTTTACAATTCATTTACAAATATGAGTGATTGTATCATGTGAAATGAAGATTATCAATATAATTAAATTACAAATATAATTGATGAAATTATTTGAAATAAAGTTTATGAATAAATTTACTTAGTGATGAGAATTAAAATTAAAAGATTCAAAAAAATTTAATTATGACAGATAGTTGGTCCTTACAATATATTTATATTCTGACTGACTGATACTTAACTTCGTTCAGTTATTCTGTAACCATGCGATCGTATTGGGACCTCCACTGGAACCGCTTCTGCCTGTTCCCAAGTTCAGTTGAGTTAGGGTTATCAAGGACTTATAGGTTGACCATGTGTTGATTCCCACCAATTTGCATGGTACAGCTACGTGTCTTCGGCCAGTCGTAACATGAAAGAAGAAATAGACAAGTCTTAGACCAACGTATACTGCTAATTAACTAATATTCAAGGAAATATCATGTGAACATCAGTGACACTGCGAAACACATGATGAAGTAATCAACAAATTGAAAATTTACTGGTTAAAGCAGATATAATCAGAAATTTAAATTACAGTGTTAAGTAGAGCAAAATTATAAATAACCATGATACAATTGTATCATGATAAATAACTACTGTTACTCAATATATCCTTTTTCTTTACTTTAAGATATGAAATTCAAAAGAAATAATGACTGAAATTTAAAATTTAAAATAAAATTATGGAATTATGTTCCAATTCAGTGACTCTCGATAAATCTAAATAAAAGATAACTTGAATTTAATGATAAATACAAAAATAGAGGTACAACCTCTAATAACGAGTCTTATAACTCCAAATAAGTAATTTCTATTACTTTTTATTTTGGCCCTTGGCACATAAACGATAATTGAGCGTAATTACGCCTCAATTACTTAAAGATAAAGATAAGATAATCACTATCTCGCATCGAGATAGAAATTTAGATAACAGATAAAAAAACCAGATAAATTTACACATGTGAGATTAACCTCTCATAAATGCAAACTAATGTCAGTACATCAGTGTTGAAACGAGACAGGGCGAGTGCTAATAATTATATGCTTGATGTAACAAATAAACTGAAAATTTAATTAAATAAGCCTGGGAAGAAAAAATATTAAAACCAGCAATACTATATATAGAATTTACTCCGAGAATTCCCCAAATAATACTGTTCAATTTGAATGGAAATACGTAAAATAACGTGCGTGACCGCTAAACGATGAAATAATTACCTTCTCTGTAAATTTGGACTAAACCTCTTTCAAATTACATGAATTTGACTAATGAGAGACGCAATTATTCACCAATAAATCGGTATCCTAACCCAACGGCCACGACAAAAATTAAGATTATTGAAGATGTAAGTTAAATAAAAATGTAATATAAGAATGCTAAATTCTTGTTTAAGTCGAATAAGACTAAACAAATCATGAACAAATATTAATTATGAAAGGATTAGTTAAATATACTGCTAGATGAATAAAATATTTCAAGATTAAAAACTAGCACTCACCCGTCAAGCGTCGCCACAAAGATAAACGACCTCGCTTTCAAAATTTTAAGACGTTCGACAAATTATGCTTTCCGATTTTTAATTGTATAATTTATATCATGTGACTACCACTATAGGTCACGCAGCGTCAAGCCAAAGAAATACCCAATATATACTAAATATAGTAATCTATCGTAAATTAAATTCATAAATTGTAGGTATAAAATAGCGTACTGCGCTCCCAAATTACCAACCACACGAGATGAACCCATTCGCGAATAGATGTCACTATTAAATATAGTAAGCTACAGTGAAACAAATCCACAAATTGCAGGTATAAAACAGCGTACTTGTGCTTCTAAATAATTACTTGCACGAAATAAACCTATTCACGAATAGATGTCACTGGCGACTCAATCCCAAACATCGAAAATCATTCGTAATTGAACTGAATTTAGTGGAGCGGAATTAGCTTATATTCCGTTACAATCTTTTGCAAGTTATAATTTTTATATTGGTAATACCATATTTCAAGCTAGTTCGAGTTAGTTTGGGTTAGTTCGACGTATTCGATTTTGACTCCGGATGTCGCGTCGGCAGAAAATCAATAAGATATTTTTGCAGAAACTTATTCAGATTAAATCGCCCGCTTAACTTGAACGCTGTTATAATAATTAAATGCAGCTTTGGTGAATGCATATGGAAATTATACTGTGGAACAGCGGGGAAACATGTTTTACGCTCTACCCAATAGAAGACTCGCAAGTCTTTCGGAAAGGTAGATGTCGGCGTGATCGGTGAAAGAGTCAAGAATCACATTTTTACCATCTCATATTTTAGTGAGCGTATGTAAACAATGGTATTGCTAACCTAATAAATGATATTTTTTTGTAAAAGAACATTTGTCAATTAAGTGTCAGTGTATTTTAATTCATTAAAATGTGGTGGGCCCCCCTTAATTGAAAACAGAATATTAAAAGTTATGTAACAAAGATAAATCACCTAATGGCAAGCAAGACCACTTCACAAAAATAGCGGCGACGTTAAACTATCTGACGAATTAACAGGTTAAAGCAAAAATAAAAGAAATAATAAATCCTACAATCAAAATCAAGAATTTTATAGGAAAAGCCGGGGAATCACACGGTGAACAGTGTTTTTCATAATTGGAATCGATTTAAAATGTAATACCCAAGCAGCAAAATAACGTCATGTCGACGTACGGCTAGAGTAACTAGGGGTGCGATCCGACTTCTACTTCCAACATCGTTGCAATTTCCTAACAACTAAGCCGATTAATTTGAAAAATAAATTAAAAGTTGTCCTCCTGCTACCATTTGACTAGATTTCAACGTTGATGTTTTCAAATAAATAAGCTTTCAAACATTTCGTCATTGGCTTTTTCACAAACATTCAGCTATTTACCAACCTGCCGTCGCATATTACAAAGTTCTCTATAAATCGCCCACTTCAGTCGGCCTCCTACGATACAAGGCACTACAATGTCGCAGTAAGACGTAACCCAGACGTTGGTTTAAGTTAAAATTCCATTTTAAAGTAGTATCTTCGATAGTAGAACCGACACGTTGGCGAATATCTTAATTATAACAATTACTTATATAGTGGGCAGACGACGTTTTGAAAACGTCTGCAGATAACTATAGTTTAAAATTCGATTTTCAAGCGTGGGCCTGTAGTCATTCGAACGTCATATGTTCACATTGTTAATAAAAACAAAGCATCAATTTTAGTTCTTTACTATTCGTTTTATATTAACCTGAAAGTTTTATGTTATAAAAAGTATGGTGTGGCGCCCGGAAAATCGGCGTCATTGTCCGCGACAAAGACAGAGAGAACAACTAAAATGAGAGGCGACAATAAGCGTCGGCACCTTTCATGTTGGTGTACCCGTTTTTGGTGACCTTGACTCTGCTCCGTTGCCATCAATACCACTAAGTATTGGAAGAAAAACATTTTAAGCTAATGACAATGACATCTGATCACCTGAAATCGGCTGATGATGTTTTGATTTTGACAATTATACCCTTTGTGCTTGGACATGCGCCTAAAAAACGATTGACAGGCTGTCGCCTCTCCTTTTAGTTATTTTCTCTCTGACAAAGACATAAAAAATAGGACATATTTTTTTACTAAATATGAAGACGCGAACATCGTTCCTCTTCCCCCATAAAATAGTACGCAAGTCGTACTATTAGTTACCGATTGCGGCGCTGTTGCCGATGACACCTAAGTTGTAGATCTGTATCCTAGAAAATAAGCAGCTTGTTTTTAAAAACTTGACTGAAAAATTACATTTATTAGAAAATAGAGCATGTCAAAATATAAATTGTTCGCTTTAAATATACCGTGTAGATTATAATACTAACATATAACCATTCGTAATACAAAACTTGAATCAAAATGAAGCCCAAAAAAAAAATACGAAGATATTTATTTTCCGCTAGAAACTATGTAAACTGGACCCTATGTCACTACTTCACCATTTCCAATTGTTCATGAAATCAGCGGTCCCTCTTGCTGCTCACGCCGATAACATCGCGTAGCCAGCACCACCGATCTCCATATATGGATAAGCACAAAGCGATCCAAATCATACTGATTCATGCGCCTTCAGATGTAAACAAAAGAAGGTAATTCTGAGACTGCGCAGTTTCAATTAGCAGGTTATCGATCGATTCCACGTGCTTCATCACCGCATGGCCGCGAATAAGCGACAGGTCCGGATTTTAAGAATTTGGAAAAATATTTTTGCCGTTGTATATATTACCAAAAATTTAAAAGCAAGTTGATAGATGATATATTTAAAACAAAAATTGCAAGCCATTGGTTTTTAAAAGAAATAGAATAAACCAACCGATAAAATATACAACTTTTGCTATTTTTTCCGAATCTTGCTTTGTTTTGGAGACAAAAAAAATAAAAACTATTTATTTCCTCGTCCTGGGAGACACAAAAACCAATTAAAAAATGCAAAAATTTTACAGTAAGTATATAATTATGTTTAAGGCATAAACCATTGATAGGTATGCAAAAAAAATACTACCAAATATTTTGGTACCTACCTAATTTTTACATTCTTTATATGTGGCATGCATTTTTTTTGTTAAAAATATTAACTAGTTTGCCCAAAATGATTTTATGACCAAGAAAATTTTAATGATTTATACTGTAAAATCTGGTGTAACACAGGCGCAGCACTGAAACTTGTAAATTTTCAAATATACATATTTTTTAAAATCATCCCTCTGATTCAAAAATATTAAAAAATGGAAGCACCTCCTAATAAAACCCTTTTTATATGCGTTTGCCTTAAATTTTACTTTCTCTTTAAGTTAGTCTTGAATAGGTACTACTTTTAAAAGAGATTTGTAATGTTAAAGTATTTTGCATTCACACATTACATACCACAATCTGTAGGCAAGAAATACACTTTTTTTTAGTTTTTTAAAATATGAATTTTTGTTGCATTGAATAGCTAAAATAACTTCGGGGCAAAGAAAGGTTTATTAAAACAAAACATCATGATATAAACGTTTTATTTACATTAACTTACATTAGGTAGTAGTAGTAGTCTATTTGGAAAAAGCCAATAATACAAAATATGTAGGTAGTATGTACCAAGATACAAAATTCTTAAGACTATACACACGTCCAAATGCTCATGAAAACCTTAAAACATTTAAGAGTAATTAGGAAGATTCCTGAGAAATTAACCTGATTATTTTTTATTACAACAGTGAAAAAAAAACAATAAG
Source organism: Pissodes strobi (assembly GCA_016904865.1). NCBI lineage: Eukaryota > Metazoa > Arthropoda > Insecta > Coleoptera > Curculionidae > Pissodes > Pissodes strobi. Next base: position 46,086 of record JAEQML010048705.1, on the reverse strand, counting down.
TATTTTTTTATTTCCACTAAATATGAATATTACGAGAGCTATGCCAGTTTTTAGTTTTGTATATACAGTGTGGCCCAAATTGGGTATACATGTATGGGTATCTTGGAAACTATAAGAGATAGAAAATCGGTTAGATGGGGAAAGTTTTAGGTCATTCAATTCCCAATTCAATGCCGTTTTGATAACGATTTGATCGTTTTTGAGATATTTTGAAAAAATCAAAAAGTTGTATTTTCGATAAAGCGCTGTATTTTTTTTATTTAAAGATATTTTTAAAATCTGTAAAAACATTGTTTGGACAACTTTTTATGCTCGATGCACCCATGTATTCAGTTTTTAGTTCTGACGTTTTGGTTATGAGAAACCAGCATCAACTTCTTTTTTTCTTATGGCGGCCATTTTGTTTTTTAGGGCATTTAAAAAGAACTTTTTTTCCCCTTTCTTGTGATGTATAACACTTCATAAAAATATTTTAATTTTATATCAGAAAACGACAAATTTAATTTTTAGCTGGGTTGGCCATGACTGCGGAGGCCATTTGCAGTACAAAACAAATATTGCTAGAGTTTCATAGTTATTTTACTGAGGAATATACGAAACATTGATCAGACAAATTTGTTAAAAGGTAAGTTTAATATTAGCTGCCCTGCCAAACATCATTAAAAAATATCAATATGTTAAGAATGTTATATTAAATGCAATAGGAATACAAGTGTAGCACCGCCAGTTATTTGGAACTCAATCCTGACAGTCAACACTCAAGGCTCAAGCCTTAAGACAAGTCTGTTATGAACCTATGGAATTATAGAAGCCTTGGGAAGCCATGTGACCAAAGGACAAAATAATATTGAAACAATATTGAGTTGGCTTTAGCAACAGTTGCTACGGAGGGCGGTTGCCGTCCAAACAATATTTGCTATTAATTTCCAAACTATCGTTCTAAATATAGGTATCTGTTTCTGTTCATAACTGCTTACTTTACAACTTACTACTATTAACATACCCAAACTAACTAATCTAACCACGCGAAACCGGCTAGACCCCACCACCTCGTCCCGCTCGAGGACCCGGCCACCGCCGATGCATACGCATACACAGTTATTCACGGTATTTGACGGTACAAAGTACAAAGTTTACAGAATATGCAGATATCTGCCGCACGCTTGTGATCTCAATGCATTAAAGTTTCGACAGTGAGTGAGGCAACTTATATTTATTCTGTAAACTTTGCCCAAAGATTACACCGAGGGGTGTAATATCCGGGGACCTAGCTTGCCAATTTACAGGACCCCGGTTTGATATAACATTATTTAATTGTAAATGAATGGTCCTGTAAGTTGATTATCTAAAAACAAATTATACTATTTGACTTTGTAAATATTTTGCGGACTGTGTAGACTTACCGTACACACCACACTAGACATTAAACCCAACTCTTACTTGTGGCCTACATTCTGCCACTTGGTGAGGATTATCAGTGGCCCAAAAATGGATATTCACCATAATGAATGCTCCGCAGTTGCTGAAAAACGTTTCGTCGGTCCAAATAATCTTCATACTGAAATTGGGGTTTTCTTGACATTGGTTTACAAACCAGTTTGAAAATCATAATCGCCTTGGGTCTGTTTCCTTTAAAACTTGAACAATAATAGGTATATAAGGACGATATTTGTTTTCTTTAAAGACTGTTTGGATAGTAGTTCTTGGTATAAGTATTTCCCTCGCACGTACTCTCGTCGACGTCGTCGGGTTCGCATTAAAATATCCTTAATGTCATCGTCACGAGCTTGATTGTCCTTCTGATATTTCTTTGGCGTTGGTACTTCAAAGCTTCCATAATTTTTTAAGTTCAGGTCAAGCCTCGCGAATAGTCTTGGCTGTTGCCTCTCAGGATACAGGTCCAAATAGTCGGCGGTGGCAAGATTTGTATTTCTATTACATTTAATATGTCATATTTTTCTTCACTAGCATATCGCGTGGTGATATTTAGAAATCAAAATTTATGAAAATTTAAACAAAAACTACCAAATAGAGTTTTGACTGAATAATGTCACTTTTCAGTAAAATTACTTAAATGCCGCTGAATCACCATAGCAACACTATCATTTATTACGGCAAATGGCCTCCGCAGTCATAGCCAACTCAGTTAAAAATTAACTTTGTCGTTTTTTGACATAAAAATAATAGTTATTTATGATATAAGTGCTAAAAGTGACGTTTTATTTTGTGAGAAGGGAAGTTTGGGACACGACGCCAAAGGCGGAGTGTCCCATCCCTTCGAACAAAATAAAATCACTTTTAGCACATATATCATACACTATTTTTTCTACAAACACCATTCAAAGTATAAATCAACGCATTTCTTACGTTATTAAATTTATAAAACATTTTTTTGAAATCAAATTATTCATCAAGTTTATTGTTGCTACGGTAATGAAAATTCGACCGTTTGTTGACAAGTATTTAACTTCAAATCTCGTGACATGGAAAGTGATCAAGAAAATTAATTTCTTCCTGCGGATATCGAAGAAGCTGCTAATAAAGTCACTTTCGAGTTATTGCCTAGTAAGCAACAATACGAGTTTTCGTACAACCGTTTCATTAGATGGTGCGATCCGAAAAATGTTAGTGGCAAGTTCAGTCATTTTTATATTTTCGCACCAGTGCTAAAAGTAAATTACTTTTAGCACCAGTGCCATAAAGTGACATTTTAGACACTGACAGCATGCGTTAAAAATTGTACTTTTAGTGACGTTTGTAGAAAATAGTATATTATTTTATATGGAGGAAAAGTGATACTTTTCATGGCGCGCTCGTGTTTAACAGCCGAACGGAGTGAGGCTGGTAATAGAGAGCAAGCCATGAAAAGTAACTTTTCCTCCAAATAAAATATGCTGTTTTTTCTTCAAATGTAGACAAATTAATGCAAAAACATCTCTTTTTAATAGTAATAATATCTAATTCTTATTAAAGATAAATGGGATCGCAAGGCGGCTTAGACCACGGTCGTAGGAGGCCTTGCCTAGAACGGTGTCGGTGAATATAATGTAACATCAAGCTGTCAGTGGACACTGCCAACAATAATTATTTTTTAAGATTGGGTCTCCGATTGCGTTTTAATTCCGTATTGAAGCAGTTGTTGAGTAAGTTCGATTAAATAATAACCAATTTGTTCCTAAATTAGTGATTTTTAGAAATGCAGTCACAAATTGAGTGATAAATACAAATTGTAGTTTAATAAATCTTGAGTTGTTGACGCTTATTTTGCTGTCTGTTTGTATTGTATCTATGTTGCTATGGTAACACTTTTACCTCCGCCGGCGGAAAAGTGAAAAGTAAAGCTCCGGCGGAGGAAAAACGAAACTTCACGGCCGCCTACACAGTCGAGTAATGACGGATTTACTGACGTTTGAAGAAAAAATATTTTTATAAAGTGTTATACATCATAAGAAAGGAAAAAATATGTTCTTTTTAAATGTGCTAAAAAACAAAATGACCGCTATAAGAAAAAACGAAGTTGATGATGGTTTCTCAGAACCGAAACGTCAGAACTAAAAACTGATTACATGGGTGCATCGAGCGTAAAAAGTTGTCCTAACAATGTTTTTACAGATTTTAAAAATATGTTTAAATAAAAAAAGTACAGCGCTTTTTCGAAAATACAACTTTTTCATTTTTTCAAAATATCTCAAAAACAAAAAGAGAGAAAACCGTTATCAAAATGGCGTTGAATTGGGAATTGAATGGCCTACAACTTTCGCCATTTAACCATTTTTCTATCTCATATAGTTTAGAAGATACCCATACATGTATACCCAATTTGGGCCACACTGTATAGATATACTATGCATGGTGTGACGTAATAATTCAGGTGTATTGTGACGTCATAAGCACATTTCAAGGCGTATCTGCCTCATTTTTCGCCTTATGAAAAAAAGAAAAAACACGTGTCCACTTAGTTTTCATGGGCTATCGAAAAATTGATGAAACTCCCTCATTGTTCCGTATACCTGTTTCTGCTATTTTAATAGATTTTTTTTGAAATATTTTACAGACTGTTCAATAGGTTCAACATAGAAATAATCCGTGGGGGAAGCTTTAACATTTTTTTCCAATTTTTACTCCCTTCTTTTATTTTTTCTTTACCTTTACAGATAGAAAAGACATACAAATTATACTTTACGTCACTCACTACACTTTTCTGTCCTAAATTTTAAAAATAAGTGGGTAAATATTGGAAAAAAAATTAAAGCTCCCCCCACGGATCATTTCTATATTATTGAACCCATATATGTAGTATGTAAAACAATTTTTAAAAATCTTTTAAGATAGCAGAAACAAGTATGGGAAACAATTACCAATTATATTTAAGGATATAAAAAAAAACTGTTTAGAGCATCAAAGCTCCTCAACAAAGTGAATTAAAATCCATCCTACCTATAAGAAGACTCTTTTAATACAAAATGATAAAACTGAATAAACTCACTGCTATTTATGCATCGTGACAGTAAATAAACCCTTTTTAAGATATAATTCCCATATTTTGTATGTAATGCTGCAGTTATCCTTAAAAGAAAATGATACTTACTTAAAATAAGAAATCCCTGGTATTCTACCCTTATTTTGGCAACACCAAATCAAACACCGTTGAGTATTTTCTTTGACCTTGGCAGTTGACGCCATTGTCTTTTAAGGTCTTTTGTCTTTAAATCATATTCGTAACGTCTACACCAACCTATACACTAACAAAATACACTAATAACGAACTATTATAATAATAAACTAAACTAGATGTCCAGGAGTAAATTAGTTATTTTCAACGAAAACGATAATATAAACCACTCAGACGCACGTACGTACTTCAATAAGTGAACGAAACGAAACGCCGAAACCCATTAGGGCAAACACAGAAAAAATAATTATTTCAAGCGCAAGCAACAAGCAAGGTCAGAGAAATTTGATAATATTTTTGATTACCGAACTGTAAAAGCTTTATGAGCTGATTTCGTTCTGTCGCTTCTCGGTGTTTGTGCGCATGAATAAAATTATCCTATTTTCAGTTCTGTCCGACGCAGAACCCGTTTTTTTTCCCCATGATTGGTACGATTTTTCGACGCTTGCAGACGGTTTGTGCTTATCCATATATGGAGATCGGTGGCCAGCACTCGTCTAGAAGGAACTGACCGCGATGTTCATCAAAACAGAGTATCCATTTATTCGCGTCAGCTGTTTGGCTATCGCGTTTTGGCCGTATCGGTGTTTGTGGATTTAATTAGGTGTTATTTGGACGTTGGACGATTATCTTTGAATTCTACAGTGAAGAATGGTTAGGTAGCGCTTAATGTGTCGAAAAATATACTATTTGATCCCAAATATTACATCCAATGCGTAAGTAAATAAAGTCATAGTATTCTATGTACATTATTTTAGGAAAGTAAGCACCTATTTTAACTATTTCTTGTTTGCTATTACAAAGGTTCCCAGTTAATCCAAATCGTCATAGAATTTGGTGTGCAGCACTTGGCTTTCCATTGGATAAAAGCTTACCAAAGAGAGCTGAAATTTGTTCTGACCATTTTGAAGCAAATCATTTTCTATAAAAAAAACAGTGGAAGGAAAATCCTATGAAGAGATGCAGCTCTTCTACTCATGCAATTCTTTTCCATGCAGAGAATCTTGTTGATGTGCAAACAAGAAAACATAATCAGACATGTTAAAGTTAAAGAAAGACTGGTTTTCAACATTTTTTGAATAGAAATGTTGCCCATATTTTGGCTATTTATATCGTACTTACTGTCTGTAAGTCTCTGTATTATTGGAAGGTACCCTTTTAATATCGTACCCCGCTATTAGTATCCTAGGTATTTCAATAGATCTGGTACTTATTTTATTATTATTTCTAACCACATCCACAAATTAGAAACTGTTGCAGTAACAAAATCTCCAAGAAAAACAGGGGTTAAAGTTTAAAAAAGATGTACAGTGACCGAAATAAAATTTCGTACACTTATTTTTTCCCAATGTGATATTGGCTTTTGTATACCTAGATCACCTGGAAATACACTTCACTTTTTGACAAATTGATATCGGTGCCATAAGATTTGAAAATTATGTTATTTCATTTTAACACAGCTTGTGGAGATGAATCAATTCGAGAACGCGAGATTAATTGCTTTATTCGAAGAAGGTGTTTCTCTGCGAAGAATAGCTAAGCAAGTTGGGAAACCTAGAAGCATTATACAAAGCTTCAAACTAAATGTGAAAATACAGGATGGAAGGGCTGGAAGTGGCAGAAAAAAAATTCAAACGAAAATCAAGATAATGATCTAATAGATTATTTGCGAAACAATCAATTTCAGACAGCAGTAGAAGCACATAACCATACTAATTCTCCTGGGACAGTAAAGAACGGCAAGAAATCGTATAAAGAAAAATTCGGAACTGAGAAACAGGTATCTGCTAAAACGCCATTTTTGACCGATATGAATAAAGGGCAAATAATAGGGTTTGCGATGGAATATTTACCGCAAGATAGTATTTACCGACGAGAACATTTTTCAGTCTTATTATAGCGGGCAGATTAGAGTGTACAGACCGCCAAATACACGGTATGAAGAAAGATCTACCCAACATGTTAAAACAAGTGGAAGATTTTCTGTTAATGTATGGGGGTATATTGCTTCCAGAGGGCTAGGAATATGTCACCATATTCGAGGAAGATTTAACACTCAAGCTTTATATACACATCCTTCAAAATGTTATGTTGCTATCAGTAAACAATATATTTCAACAAGAAAATTTTATATACCAGCATGATAACTGCCCCCTCCATACAGCAAGGAGAGTATCGGACTGGATACGGGAAAATAACATTTCATTGTTACCTTGGCCCTGAAGAAGCCCTGATATCAATTCAATTGAAAACGTTTGGGGATATATCGTGAAAGAAATCAACAAAACCAATGATTTCCATCCAGAAAATAATCATGATTTGTGGAATAAAATTGAAGAAACCTGGAATAATTACAATGTTCATTACGCCCAAATGCTGGTGACATCAATGCCCAGACGTTTAAACCTATTGGTGGAAAAAATTAATCCCTTTTAAAATATTAAAACAATGTTTTTTTATTATTTGAATAACCTGCTTTATAATTAATTTTCAAGTCGTATCTTATTGTATATTATTATCCTGATTTTTCTTTGAAAATTATCTTCTACCACTTCCTGCCCTTCTATCCACTGAGCCTGTATTTTCCCATTTAGTTTTGAGGTCTTGTATAGTGCTTTTTAGTTTTCCAACTCTCTCAACTACCATTTTTATAGGAATACTTCCTTCTAATAAATAATTTTATATTATAACCTTTTTTCTGTTATTACTGAAGTAAGAAACGCAAGGTATAAAAGTGAGATAAAAGTAAAAAGCCCGGTTTACCAAAGTATTCAAAAATGACATAAAAATGTTAACCTAAATTTTATTTCCGTCACTGTACTTTGAATATGTTTTTGACATGAAATGCCTATTATACATTACAACATACAAAATATCTGAAGATCATATTGAGTATTGAGCTCTTTTTGGGGCAATCAGGGGAATATAATAACAGTCCCACTGCTAGGCAGTTTGAGTCGACCTACAATAGATATTTATTATACAAGGGAAACACTATTAGATTTTAGCTCGAGGTTGTGTTACAAAAAACCGAGAGCTAAAATCTAATATTTTTCCCGTGTAGAATACACTATTTTTTTCTGTGACGGGAAAAAGGACGATTTAAAATTGAAAAAACATATTACTACAATATATTAAAGTCAGAAAATTATCGATGTGAAATTTGAATTTTTAAACTGGTAGGCTGTTGTACTTATAGTGACAATAGACCTGCGTTGCTAAGGAAACCTTTAAAGTAATCAAATATCTGTCAATTTAATTCTGTGATTTGATTTATGTGTACATATGTAGGCATATCCGGGAAAAAAAGTAGTAACTTTTTTCCCGGGGAAAAAAGTAATTTCATGAAAAGGGATATTTTGTTACCTGACAACTATTTTCCCGTCACAGAAAAAAATATTAATTGTAAATAGTGAGGTAACGGCAAGTGATAGCGGAAATGGTATTAATTTAGAAAATATTCCCATCCTAAATGACAATGGCGAAGATTTATTGGAATCCGAAAAATTTAAAAATGCTGAAGAAATCGTTAATCGACCAGCATCCTTAATATCAATCAAACTCATGGAATTCGACAGACTAAGTTCAAGACATATGCTGCAGGTTTTGTTGTTAACGTCATATGTTTAAAGTGTCGTGAGTTAATAGAATCCGATATTTCTTTGTCAAGATTATTAGTTGCAAAACGTTATGGAATATTAATTAACGCTTCAAATTTAGTTGTTGATATGTCATTCAGCAGAAAAATACTTTACATTTTTTCATAAAAGAAGAAATATAAAGTATATGTGCAATATACTAATAATAATACCATAAAGTTGCCAAGAGGCATATATGACTATTTTGCGATCACTTTTTGAAAACGTGTATCAATGACCACTGCCCTGAATGAATAAAACTCTTCTTGAGCCAATATTTCAAGATAAGAAATCATCATAAGGTAACACAAGGAACCCAGGCATTGCAACAGAATACGAAGTATCCACACAAATTAATTTTATTTTGTAATGAATGAAATTTGGTTTTTCCTTTGTTTCATTATATAATTAGTATTATTCGCAAGTAGACCGGCACGGCGGCTAGCGACACGCTGTAGATCAATCCTCTAATCAATTATCCAATTAAACGTAAATAGTTTTTTCCCGAACTGTAACTTAATTTTTTTAGTTATGTTCATATTTCAATATTAATAAATTATTCTTTTGCGTCTAGTCAATTTCATTTTTGCAATGGCTTATTACTTTCTGTTTGACAGCAGGCTTATTTCAATGTTACCTGACTTTACTGCTGATTTTCCTCGAGCCATATAGAGTTAGTGATTTCTTTCAGAACCTATAGGATATTAATAGCTGAAAATTGTTAATGTTTTGCTTGTTGTTTTTAAACGTTATTATTTCGTTAGTGTTGGGTGCTACCTGTGGATTGTATCCTATAGTGTTTTCTTAACATAATTTAAAATTAAGATGATTATTTATTTACAGGTGTCCCCCAAAATGTTACGCTATGGTGCGCCGCCGGGAGAAACATGATGCAGGCGCGTCGTTGTGTTAGGCCGCCATCTTCATCGTTTTCATTCATTACTTTATCCTCTCTTCACGTTAATATTTCTAATGTTGACATGTAAACATTTGGTAATCTATGAATGACCTGCTCTGTCTATTGTTTTTTATGTCTTTTGCTCTACACCTACTTTTACCATTAACATTTCACACTATTAATAAAGCTTACGAAAGAGATGGAGTGAATTAAGAATGCACAAAACGCTATTCTTAGGCACTCATGATTCTCTTAACCATATCACTGCCCTACTTTCTGTTTACATCAGTAAAATAAGACTACCTAATTTCGTTGCATTTTGTTCTTTAATCATACATGATACAACAGTTTATTTTTGTTTTAACACAGTTTAAAAACAGAAATATGAACTTTATTGTTAAAAAACAAAATTTATCTTCCTTTGAGTACAAATTGTTTAACCCACATGTAAGCAGTGGCTGCGCTAAGTGAAAACCACGTAATTATGTAAGACATATGTTCGTTTCTTAATGTTACTCTTGTTTGTCCACCAATTGGACCACCGGGTGCGTTAAAATCCAACGTCTGATCCAAGAAAATGGGGGAAGCACCTGTAGAATTACACATAGACTCCAAATTTCTAAAAGAGATCAAAATAATATAATCTTGCAATGAAATGGGACATGCATATAGCGCGCATTTTTTAACACCCTAAGGTTTCTTATTTTGATAGGTAGTAATCTATAGCGTGATCACACCCATGTGCTTAATTTTCCAAAGGAATACTACATAAAGTTTTTTTTTTAATTACACTTATTGTTTCCCTTCACCTTACTTAAATTGTCCCACATATTACATTACATCTACAGATGTGGAAAATATTTGTTTGACCACATAGCCTAGTGATGAGATAGAAGATTTCAAAAATGCAGAACTATCGAAATTCAAACATTGATCAATGTCGTACATGCCACACCATAATCAACGCCGCGCTGCCATGCTGGGTCGATTCCAGCTACTCAACTATTATTATCCGTCTCTATTCAATTAATTAAAATTTTATTGCAGTAACCATACTATTTCCACAAATTAACTTTGATTATGGCCAGCCAAATATTTTCCATACAGGTATACCAAAAGTATTACTATCGTTCAATCTTTCATCTTACCTGTAAAAGTATAAATTACTGCCTTCTTGGTTTTTCATACCAAAATTAGGTCTATTTTCATTCAGTCTAAGAATTCCAATAACATCAACTACTCCTTGAACTTGCCCTTCGGCTCTAGTTTGGGGTTTTAAATTTTTTGCAGCTACCCATCCTCGATTAACTAATATTGTTTCACTAAAAAATTAATAATGGCTTTTTTACAGAAAAGAAACTGTGGTTAAAGAAAAATGACCACGATTGCACCAATACACAAGAAACAACCTGCTTGTTCCATTGCACCCAAAACTATGGGTTCAGCTGAATGTTCAGTTGTTCCACATATTTCACTGTAGATCATTTGGAAACATAATATAAACTGCTGGCCAAATGAATAGCTAATCATTTTCAGTGAACCAAAGTTGCATATTTTGAAAATAAAAGCTCTAGGAAAGGGGGGATGCCATAGTCTCCTTTCCTTTATGAAAATTGACGCACTTGCATTTCTTCTTCTGATCAGCATATTCTAATGTTTTCACATATACAGGGTTTGTAGTATCCACAGAAGTAAATAATATATATGCTTTCCACACCAGACAAACGAATCTTAAACTAGACAATCACATAGCTGCAGTTTTCTGTTCATATGCACAATCCTTTTGTGGACCTTGTTCAATGGTAAGTTAACATTTTTAGGTAAACTCCCCATACTCTTGGAAAAATGTAGCTGTGATTACAATATATAAAGAACATAAGCAGTTATTGGAAAGCTAAGTACCAATAAGCTTAACTAGCACTTCATTTAAATACATGGACAAGCTTTAGTGAAACCAATAACAACCACATTATTTTCACAACTTGATGACAAGCTGGAATTTACAAAGTGTTTAACACAATTTTCATCACAAAGCCTTATCTGAAATCAACCTGAAGCAATATAGGGTTAGAGCAACAACACCATTGCACTGGTTAGAAAGAAGCTGCTGAGAATGATCAGTGTTTTTTTAGGACCCAAATTCCAAGAACAAGTGATAGCTTTTGGAAAACTTGTAGTATTAATTTCTAAGAAAAGGCCAAAAAGACTTTGCTGTTGTAGTGACGTGAAGTATGCATAGCATATTACTCAATACACATTACCAACCTGAAACGCTACCACAATCTTTATCTTAATCCCTTTGAGCGAGTTTAGCAGCGAATTGCAAAATTATCCAACACGAAGTCGTTTTGAGCTTCTTGTGAATAAACCTGTAAAAGCCTATAAGATGGAAAGAACTATTTTCCAGTAGACACAATGAAACTGCTAATTTGAGAGATCACATCAACAAAACTTACCACCAGAACAAATTTTCTGACAAACTGAGAGATGTGCTTCGAGCTGGTCACAAGAAGAAACTTTTTTGAATAATAAAACCATGGTAAACACGACATAATCAGTTCAAAGCTCAACTTCATAAAGAAATTGAAAGATTAGACCAATCTATAGTGAATTGGATATGGCTCAGCTCTGTAAAATTTGATTCTGATGCATCGTAATAGTTCAGGGCCTCTCTCCATGAAAAACATTTTGGGCCAAGTACATGTTATATAAATGTTTACCTTAGATAAGTCTAGTTTTGTGCATAACCTCATGCCTCTCAAAAACATCCCTTGGCTCCCTTGGTAGCTGTCCACATATGAGGAAAAGCTGGATGCGGTATTGAACCACTGATGACTTACTCCGATTTATTTTCAAAGACACACTTAAATCCCGACCAATTGATATTTATCCATATGGAAAATAAATACCTACGTACTCTCTATCTGCTAACTTCAATGGTGTAATAACTAAATATCCCTGGTTAGCTGTACGATTATCACCAAATAAAGGTTTTGGTGCACTAGAATCTTCCTTCTCCTTTATTGCTCTTGGGCCCATATAAATTTCCTTATCATGGAGAAAAGTGCCTCTTACATGAATTTGACGAAACTCTAGATCTTTTAGTAAATCCGGGCTAAAAATAGTATCATTTGGATTTACTGCATAATCAATTCATAGCTTATTATTCAAAAGTATCACAAACTCTTTACCTTTCAGGCAATTCTATAGGAGCACTGGTTGTGCATTCATTCAACTGTGCAATGAGATTTTCCTTCCAGGTTTTTCTTTGAATCTGCCATACACCTAACCCAAAAGAAGCAACTGGAATAATCTGAAAAAATGGTAAAATGTTTTCAATGAAATCATTAAACGAATTCATCACTCCGCCTGAGGGTATAATATATTACTCCCTCCCTACACAATAAGTATAACTTTCAGTTACTTCAGAATGTTTATACTTGCCCTGCAAAGCACCCTAGATTTTTTGCAGTAAAACTTGTGCATCTATAATATTCGAGGATGACATTGCGGCTTTGTCACTTATTAATTTTCAATAAAATGTTTAAGATGAAAACAAATACAAATTATTTGCCAACTGCAGTTATTTTTTAGTACGACAGTACTTCCTTTTCAAACACTGTTCTACTGTCTCCAAAGGTTTATAAAGTACACTTAAATGCACTTTTTTATATAATCACAGAACTGTTACTTTTTATTCAAATAAAGAAATTAAATAATTAAAATGTTTTTGGTGTATTGCATATTTCGTGTAGCCAGAAATATTTTTACTGAAGATCAATGACTCAAAGTGTTCCTACTAGAAATGGATCAAAAAATGTTAAAATTTTATGTAGGTACGTCTTCTGTGAAGCGTCTTTTTCTCAGGTAATAATTATTACATAGAGTGTTGCGTTTATTAAAAATTTTTTAACCAATAAAGTACAAATTTGATTAAATTACCGTTTTCATATAAAAAAAGTGTCAATCTTATTTTTAAAAGAATATATATTTGTCCAAGCAGGTATTTTTTTACCCAATAAATTGTACTTAAATTTGATTAAATTACCATTGTCATATAAAAATAAGCGTCAATCTTATTTTAAAAGAATATATACGTCCAAATAAGTAGGTACCTCCTTGATTAGAATTGTATGTCAGATATCTAATCTTTTTAATTCGGTATTTAATTGTAATATATACATGGATGAATAAATACAGTTTATTTAAGGGCGTAAATACCAGCATAAACCATCCAAAGGGATCTATCCGGTTAATGGTAGGTGCAGGAGTCTGTTTCCGTAATACAGGTCGGGGAATTTGCCTTAAGCTTGCGCCAGTGCTGAAGAAGCCAAAATTATTTCGTAGAATGCATTTTCTATTAGCTATTATCGTTCTACAAGTTGAATTCATAATATGACTGCTATATATAAATATTTTATATAAAATTGTATTTAAAATTCAATTCAAACATAAACAAATCTTCATGTATCTCGGTTAAGGTTAAGTTCAAGTTGAAATACCTTGTCTTCTTCAATAGAGTATTGGCTTCTGTTCCTTTCGAGGACGATTTGCCAGCACATTCGGGAAGTGACGTTGCCCGTACCACATCCGAGAGCTTTAGCATTGTGCGCGCATCACATTGTTGACACAAATGTTTAATGTTTCACTTCACGCATAGCCCTCCGGCCGCTTCGGGGGCGCAACCAACAGACACTAACTAAAACTAACCCAAGGCATGCCCAAAATAAAGAAAAAAAACTTTTTACACATCGAACCCAGGCCGCCGTATCGCAGACACAGCATCCAACCACTGAGCTACGAATCCAGTTGACAGCAATTCGAGGGACCCAAACATATGATGTTTGTCAAGAGAAACAAAACTTAAAAGGAGAGGCGACAGCCTGCCAATCGATTTTGTATGCGCATGACCAGAGGAGAAAAAAACTTAAAGGGAGAGGCGACAGCCTTTCAATTGATTTTGTATGGGCATGTCCACGCACAAAGTAATAAGTATAATTGTCAAAATCAAAACATCATCAGCCGAGTTCAGGTGATCACAAGTAATTGTCCTTAGCTTAAAATATTTTCTCCCGATACTTAATGGTATTGTTGTCAACAGAGCAAGGGTCAAGTTCACCAAAAACGGGTACACCAACATGAAAGGTGCCGACACTTGTTGTCGCCTCTCCTTTTAGTTTTTTTTTCTCTCTGGCATGTCCAAGCACTCCAAGCACAAAGGGCATAATTGTCAAAATCAAAACACCATCATTATAGCTTAAAATATTTTTCACCCGATACTTAGTGCTATTGTAAATAATTCAAGTAACCCAAACTCAAATATAGCAGACATAATGTCTAATTTGAATAATGTTGTCACCAAAATCAATAATCTAGTCAACCTTGACCAGCTTTATTTAGCGCTAGATTGCTATTATAATATGCTAGAAGCATGCAGGGGCGATAAGGCTGAAATTATACAAGCCTCTCTCCGCTTTTTTTCACTTGATTATGCCAAATTCAACATATAAATGCTACAAATTGCATGCTGGAATTGTAATGGTATTAGAAACAAGCTGGGCGAGTTTCGTAATTTTTTGCATGCATCCAATTCTCAGGTTGTTTTTCTCGTAGAAACGAATCTGTCGCCGGACTTTACTCTAAGAGTAAGCGACTACAGAATCGAGATATTTGATAGGCCCGATCGACGCGGAGGAGGCGTGGCCTGCCTCATACGCAGGTCACTTCGCTATCGGCGAATATTTACCATTCGCTCCGCGATAGAACACATCAGTATCGAACTGGAGAGCGGCCTGCGTGTGTGTGGCGGTTACGCGCCCCCGTGTCTCCGCCTTTTAGAAGCCGATCTCTTAGCTCTTCTCCCGCTAAATCGAGTATCCCTGCTAATAGGTGACTTCAATGCCTCGCACGCCGAATGGGGCGCCGTTACCAACAGCAGGAGTAGATTGTTTAAGGGAATAATCGATAATAACCTGGAAATGTCCTATCATAGAACACCTAATCCCACTTATCTTCGTGGTGCCTCGTTCCTGGACATTGCCATCACTCGGGGAACGATCAGGACTTCTCAGCTGCAAGAGCTTAACGCCCTAAACTCGGATCATCTTCCAGTCAAGATTTGCTTATACTGCAGGGTCCCCTTGTCTAATGACACCGTCATTTCGTATAAGAATATTGACTGGAAGGTGTTCCGGGCGCAGCTGAATGAGTCGAATGTGATTCCCGAGCAGCTGACAACTGTCCAGGAGCTAGAAAACGAAGTGGAAACTCTTACGTCAAACATCCAGCGCATCCGTAATGCTTTATGCACTAGGGTTACTACGCGCCCTAGCACCGAATCACTTCCTGATCACATTCTGAATCTCATAACTTTTAGAAACCGATTTCGACGGCGATGGCAGAGAAATCGGACACAAATGGGATCCGCTCGCATCAATGCACTGTCAGAGGAAATAAGGGTGAAAATTCGCGAACACAGGAATCAAAGGTGGCTTGCATATATTAACACGATAAGCAGGGATGACGGTTCCTTATGGAAACTGGCCAGACGAGTCCGCGGAGGTATGACGCAAATGCCTGTAATAAAGCACCAAGGCCGTGAATGCGGCGACGACGCTGAAAAAGCGGAGGCCTTCGCGGACTACCTGGGCAGCGTCTATAGCGCGGCGCCCGACACTCTGCCAGAGCAGGAGCTCATAACGCGAACCGCGAATGCATTTAATGCATTTACCCTATTCCCCTGACAGTGCTTGATAGGCTGAAAATCACTCCGGCGGAAATCCGTAAAGCTCTCAGCCGTCTCCCGAGAAACAAATCTCCCGGCCCGGATGGTATTCCGAACTCAGTCTTGAAAAACTTGCCCCAGAAAACTATAGTCCAGTACATGCACATAATTAACGCGGTTATCCGGCTGCAATATTTCTCTGCGTCCTGGAAAATAGCGTGCATAATACACTTCCCGAAACCAGGGAAAGACCTGACACAGCCTGCATCATACAGGCCTATATCGCTACTGAACACCCTCGGGAAGGTGGCTGAAAGGCTAATCTTGCCGAGGGTTACTAGGAAAGTCGAAGGGCTGCAAATCCTCCCTCAAGAACAATTCGGCTTTCGCGGTCAGCATGGTACCGTTATGCTGGCCGCGAAAATAGCGTCCGATGTTGCCCTTTTGCTACTGGACATTGAGAAGGCGTTTGACAGGGTGTGGCACGATGGGTTGCTATACAAGTTGTTGGCAATCTACAACATGCCGTTGCACTTGACAGCACTCATCGCGTCATACCTTGCCGGGCGAGTCTTCTCTACGAAAATTGGCACTAAGCTCTCTGCCAGCAGGAACCTGCTAGCGGGGGTGCTCCAGGGTACTGTATTATCGCCGCTATTATTCAATCTTTATATAGCAGATATCCCGTCATGTCCTAGCACCCATAAAGCCCTATTCGCTGATCATACAGCGATCTACTCCCTCAATCCTCAAGCGGAGGTGGCGAAGGATAACCTCCAGGAACATATGCATACTCTCATCCCTTACTACGATAAGTGGAAAATCTCTTTAAACCGCTCTAAGACAGAACTTATTGTAATTACCAGGAAACGTAAAGACATAAATGTCACCCCTTTAATGCTAGATAACACCCCAATACTGCCTAAACCTAAGGTCAAATACCTAGGCATCACCCTGGACAATAAGTTAAACTTTTCACAACATATAGAAGCGGTAATTGCAAAAAACGCTATTATAAAAAAAGGGTTGAACACCCTAGTGACTGCCAGGTCGTTTCTAAGTCCTTTCAATAAGTTAATACTTTATAGAGCTATCATCCGGCCAGCCCTCCTTTACGGCGCCCCAGTCTGGTGCTCTGTTGCCAAGACACATAAACGAAAACTTCAAGTCATACAAAACAACTATGTGAGGGCTGCATTTTCATTAACGCTCCGGGATCGGGTCAGGATAGAAGATCTGCATGCGTGGGCAAAGATGGAGTACATCGAGGAGTATATCGATGCCCTCGCATGCAGGTTCTTCGAGCGGCAGATAGCGGGCTCCCCGCTTACTGCAAAAATCGCTAATCAGCGCTACAACCCGGAAATTCCCATCAAACATGGTACAATTTACAGAGAAATCACTCTTTTCTATCGGCAACTTATGCCACCTTAAGATGAGTTCCCTCGGGAGTCTCAATCTGAAGGGTAATTTTCAAAAACCAGCCTAAAAAACAAGCTACAAAAGTGTATTTCTATGTGTAAACTTTTCAAAGATATCAGGAGCACAGAAATGCAGCACCTCCTTCAAACTACGCGCGAGATCTGTTCTCGCCAGGCCAATCCACGGCGTTCGGACACGTGGGCGGGGCATGTTAAGGGAGCTGGTCGGCATATAAATATGCTCTACCGTCATAACGCATATGATTCCAAGCCACCGAAGCGTCCATGTATTCGCAGCCGGTACCACGGTACTCGCTCAGCGCGACCTGATACCATTACATTACTTGAATAGACTTAACATGGTTAAGTCCCCTACATTCATTGTATATATTTTTAATTGTTTTGTCAGAATACATGTTGTATATATTGTAAATATAAAATTGTAGCTTTATGACGCCCTGTTCTATAAGAACAGTTGAAGTAGGGTTTTTCTGTAGTTTTCCCTACATAACTACATCTATCAACAACTTCTGCAACATGTACACCCAAATAGCAGGCTTTATGCCCATCTCTTAGTATTATAACTTTGAAGGGGCAACCCATGTAAAGTGTAGCACCAAACGAACAATACCACATACCTAATAGATTAAACAGCGACCCCCTATGGGTGACGCTACCTGCTGGGCCACTAAGGCAATGCAGAAACATTGCTCGGCTTAACAGCAGTGTCAAGTTCAATGTCATTCTTACTCAGTGTTGCCAGATCAGTTTAACAGTTAGGTAGTAGATTGATGTAAAAAAAATAGTAGATTGATTAAAAAAATAGTAGATTACAAATCCACTGTCTAGCTTTAAAAAAAACATACCTATTCATGGTAAAACCGAAGTAAAGCAGAACTAATACCACTAACACTAAACTAATAACACCTGTTATTCAGTCGGTTTTGAGTAAACACGCCGACACAGACACACAAGTGACAAGTCGTGAGTAAAATGCTAATGACGTTTAAACCATTCAAAGAACGAGCCGGTGAATCCCTTATATGTATATATAGAACTTGTGGTGGTGGTGCCATCTTTTAAAACTGCTTAAAAATAGCAACGTAATCCCACTGCACAAAAATAATTAAGATGTTATGTTAAAATTTTAAGATTTCTGTTTCATTTTTTAATTTTTTCTTGTAGTTTTAGGATATTTAATTAAGTATTCTGTTTTTGTCTAAATAATAGTAGAATTTACCTTTAAGATAGTAGAATAGTAGCCAAAGGTCAAAAATAGTAGATCTACTATAAAAATAGTAGACCTGGTAACACTGTTCTTACTGTTAGTTATGTAGTTAAGAAACCTGTGTAATGAACAAATTAATATATGATGATATGATAGTGGTATTGTTGTCAACGGAGCAGAGTCAAGGATGGTTAAGGTAACCGAAAACGGGTACACCAAGATGAAAGGTGCCGACGCTTATTGTCGCCTCTCCTTTTAGTGTCTTTCTCTTTCGTCATATCTTAAACACTGACCATAGAGGAATATTATTTTTATAATTTATATTCCTCTATGACACTGACTTTTCACATTTTACAAAAGGCACATGCTAAGATGGCGGATAAAATGAACGGCACAGACAAAAATGGTCCCACGGGAACATATCCGGTTCCCCGGCCTGAGTACGTGCGTGAATCGGGATTTTTTCTGAAATAACAAGTCAACACCACAATACGTTACCCAGACCACATCAAAGTGATGCAGAGTTGCGGGCGCATCTCATTGTTGATTAAAACATGAATTTAGATTTGTATTTTTCACTTCACGCATGGCCCTCCGGTCGCTCCGGGGTGCAACTAAACAGAACTAACCAAAACTAACCCAAATTTAAAAAAGAAACAAGCATAACTTTGAAAATTTAAAAAAAAGAACGGGAATCGAACCCGGGCCGCTGTATCCGAAACTAGGCATCCTACCACTGAGCGACGAGATCACTTGCAAGCAATAGGGAACTTGAACATTTTTTTTAAATTTCTTTAATATATTTGCCTACCTATAGAAACAGCACACACCAAATATCAGCCCCCAAATTGCAATATTTAATTTGCAATAAACAATTAAAGTTGTAACCGCAAGCTATTCATTTTAAACGACACGTGACGTCACCCCGCTCGTTCGATCGGCTGGCAGTCATTGTTATTGACATATTCTATTTATATATTTATCTATGATACTCATACTCTGCCTAAACTGTCAATGAAGTAATAAAAAATTAAAAATAAAATATTTAGGTTTTTTTTACGGCTTGTCGTTGAATTAGGAGGGTGTTTGTTAGAATTCGTGTTGATTTGTACTTTAATCTGTGCTTTAATACTACTAATAATAATGGAAGCAACACAAAAACAATATTACAAATACTGTATTGTGCCACTGTGTCCTAGTACAACTTTTAAAACACCAGACAAGCTATTTATTCGTGTACCACAAGATAAAAGCCGTCGTTTAAAGTGGTTAAATGCATGCAGAAGAAATGAGAAAGATATTTCTGAGAAGACTACGGCCCACGTATGTGAAGATCATTTTAATGTAAGTATAAAACCATACTCGATTTTTGTCTATTCTATAAAACATAGATATTTTGAATTTGCATTTTATGCTGCTTACAATACTAAATATAAACCGCAAAAACATTGTTTTTCTTTAAATACCTACTATTTTCAATTCAATTCAAAATATGCTTTATTGTCTAAAGAAAATTTTTTCATTGACAAAGCTGGAAACGAAAGCTAGCAAAACACATCAAGCTTTTAATATTAAATAAATGAAGAGTGAAGGCTGTGTGCATGTACGAAATGTACTAAATGAAAAACTTTTGTATTCCATGCATGCAATTTATGCATGGAATACAAAAGTTTTTCATTTAGTATGTTTAATATTAAAGTATATATATACAATACGTATAAGTAATACTAAAATGTTTAAAACAATCTGAGATAAAATATTTCAATTCAACTTTCAATTCAAAACATGCTATATTGTCCAAAATACACGGTATTCATTGGCAACGCTGAACTATGGCTATTTAAGAACAGAAACTATCACGATATATGCTCTAGAATAGAAAAAAGACAGCACAAAAACAATTATAGTGAAGGAAAAAACAAATTTCAAAATAAATAAATATACCTATATAAACACTTTGGTATTTTTGTCATGCATTATTAATAATTACACATATATTTTTATGTGGCTTTAGTATTATCTGTTTATTTATTTTAGCTCGAGGAAGACATGGATAACTATGTTAAATTCATATTAATGGGTGGTCTGAAAAAAATGAAAGCTAATGTAGTGCCTCATATATTTGTTTGACAGAAAAAGATCTTTTACAAATCATCCCAGGGCAGCAGCTGTTAAGAGAGCTAATATAAGAATTGTTGATGAGGCTATTGCTAGCTCTTCTTCTATGACACAAGATTAACAAAGACAATTTGCAGATAGTTGCATCTAGTAGCCAGAATTCAACAATCAGCATCCACCCCACGGAAATTCAGTTGGAAGCAAGTGGCACTGTGCCATTATTAGACATTGCAGTTTCAAAAAGGGATGTCCTACACAAGCATACCCTAGGGTTAGGAGTAAAGCTATTCAATGTCAACTACATTGTGGAGTTACTGTTGTGTTATTGCGTTATTGCCAATAAAAGTTGATCAAATAAAAGTAGAAATGAAGCCATCAACCAGTTTTATGAGAATTGTTTCTGCAAGTACAGTAAGCACACAAAGTATTGATCCCTGTTGGGATGAAAATTTTTGTGAGAGCGACAGTGGAAGTAGTGATTATACTTTAATGCCCAACGAAGTGAAAGAACTTAACGAAGAAAAGAAAAGGGACTTGAAAAATCTGTCAATGAATTCTACAATTACAAATTTATACCTTGAAATTGATTGCCTTTGGCTCCACAAATGGTTACGCTTATTTTGAATTTGTATAGAGCCTCTTCGGCTCTGGCTCCAGGATGTAAACTGCACAAGTGCTAGTTTAGTGACCCTAATGAATTACCTACGTCTACGTTTCGATAGGCAAGTCTGCTATCGTTATCAAGACAAAGAAACTAAAAATGAAAAGGGTTAGCAAATACAATAAAACAGTAAAAAGCTCTTGCAGATTGTCAATCTTTGAACTGACTTTGACAAGATGACAATTATAATTATAATGCCATATTTAATTACTGGTAACTAGTCTAACTAGTAATTCATTAGGGTCACTAAACTAGCACTTGTGCTCTATATAAGACAATCAATTTCAAGGTAAAAATGAATCCTCCACAACAATATAGAACATATTTACAATTACAAAGTTACAAAACAGACCTACCTAGGTTATATATGGGATTACCAGAATATGCATACTACACATTGCAATTACTAGAAAAATATTGCAAGGTAAACTCTATGTATATATTTCTCACTCTAAAAAAAATCAGGACCGGACTTTCATTTATAGTTCTAGCACATGATTTTGGCACAACTGAGAGTAATGCTTCAAAAATATTTTCAAAATCTGTACCAGTCATCAGTAAATATTTAAGAAAATGTATAATACAGCCTCGGGTTTCCTCTGTGAAATCAAATTTACCAATAGCTTTCCGAGCTCGATATACCACTGTCTTTTGTATTATTGTTTAGAAATAGAGATTGAGAAACCAACAGATGCAGTTAAGCAATCTTTAACGTGGTCAGAATATAAAAAATGCAACATACTTAAATATTTAATATCATGTACCCCTCATGGTATCATAAATTATATATCAACAGCATTTGGAGGCCGTACATCTGATGCAGTCATTGCAGAAAATAGTGGTTTTTTAGATATATTACCTCCAAATGTTGCTGTCATGGCAGACAGGGGATTTAAGCATATTGACCATTTACTTCTAACTAGAGGTTGTGTCCTATGTCCTAATTAGGCCACCTAGTGTCTCTGTAGGCACAAAACCCAGTAGACCAAAAGAATAGCTAGTTTGAGATTTCATATGGAAAGAGTTATTCGTAGATTGAGAGAATTTTTATTTTTAGACCCCACATGCTTGTATTGATAACAAATTGTTGCCCTATTCAAATAAAATTATCAAAATCGTATGTGGTTTAATCAACTTACAAGCAGGAATAATTTCAGGACGATAACTTTATGTATTTTTATACTCTATTGTCATTTAGTTTTAGAAAAAATAGCAACTTCATGTTTGAATTTGTAAGTAAATTGGTACATGATATTTCATTTTATTGTGGAAATAAATAAGCAAAATTGTTAATAAAATATATAAAAGTAACATGTGATTATTATAATTTTGTATTATTTAACTATTAAACCAGATTCCTAAAACACATACAGTCAAACACAAATAGTAAAATCCAAACTATTTTGATTTAATAAAAATAAATAACATATATTTTAAATTGTTTGATTAATACATACTAACTATATAATATATATATTCAGGGCCGTAGCCAGGGCAAGCGCAGCCTGCCCTGGCAAATTATTTGCCTACCCAAGATCATTCTTAGGATAAGGAAAAATACGATAGTAATAGCAACTACGCTACGCGCCACGTGTTGCCTTGTGAGAGTAGATTTGGCAAGTATGTTATCTTATTATCCAGTAGCGGTGTGCAATTGATACTTTTTCAAGTATCGAGTAGATATTAGTACTTTCTCTTTGAATATCAGATACTTAGTATTCTATACTTAGTAATCATAAACTTCTTAATAAATATGTGGATAGCGGACTCAATTTAATGGTCTAAGTCTGAGAGAATACTTGAAAATTAATTAGATATTGCTTTTAATAATATCAAATATAGTAAATATATTTTGCTCATAAATATTTTTACTTGTTAAATAAAACACAATTTGATACTCGTTTAAAAATATAATGTGTTTTGGTGGACATAGTTTTAACAAAAAGTAATCTAAAAACGCTTATAGAAAACTAAAATACTAAAATTTAACACAGGCTTATAAACATCCCATCCTCATCCAAATTTTACTATTTTGTCTACCAGTAAATTAAAGTCCAAAAAAAAGTCGCCATTAGCAAACAAACCATAAAATCTGTCTCAACTCAATACTGACTCAATAACATATGTGTTATTACTCAACTACCAATCCATATTAGGATAATAATAAAATAGCCCCTATGTATTCTTTCGCCGCCGTCGCGGCGGCTCAGCTTTTCGGCGCCCGGCGGCTTAGCTTTTCAGCGGCTCAGCTTTTCGGCGGCTCAGTTTTCCGGCAACCTAAACCATTGTCTTTTATAAACAATGCCTAAACACAGAGCAAATAACACCGAGCATGGATCATGATCCACGTATTTATCTATTATTATGCAGTCCAGTGGTCCCGTCTGCGACAGGCGACAGTTGTGCGAGCTGTGAGTGTCGAGTGGGTGTTGCCGGTGTTTAAAGACGTTAATAAGCGTATTTACCTTACATCTTACCTTTCGTATCTAGTACGGAGCGTCGCAATTTTTAAATAAAGTATAAATTATTATATAAGTTTTTTATTAGAAAAACTCTTATCCTGGATAATCAACAAGCCAGTTCTTCTGCAGGTAGTACTATTTCACAATCACATGATAAAATTTTAGTGAACGATATAACCGACATTTCCGCCAGTGGCAAAGACATTATTCGTCATGTGTTGCCTATGTATCCTAAAAATAAAGGCAACAGAAATTTTCGCGCGGAGTGGTTCCAAAAATTCAAATGGTTGGAGTACTCGAAAAATGCAGATGCGGCGTTTTGTTATCCCTGTCGACAATTTCGCCCTTTAGCAAGTAAAGAAAATGCATTTACATCAACAGGGTTTCGTAACTGGAAAATGGCCCTCAGTAAGAAAAAAGGTTTTGAGAATGCATCTTCAGAAGTGCACATATCCGCTGTTTGAATGTGGCGGGAGGAAGAGTTACGCCAACAGCAAAATTTATCAGTCTCAATCTCAACAATGATGTTCTAGAACGCCATAGATATTATATTAAGTCAATCGCAGAAGTCGTACAGTTCCTTGCAATTAATGAACTAGAATTTCGTGGTACGTATGATATCGAGGAACATCAAAAAAATAGTTTATTCCGGAGTCTATTTGAGTACACATTACGCAAAGACGAGAAACTTGCTGAATGCGCGAAGCACATTCCAGGTAACGCTACCTATTTGTCGCCAGAAATACAAACGTAATGTCAGAAATGGTCACTCATGGCATTGTTGATGATATTCTCAATGCTGACGTTCCTTGGTTTAGCATCTTAGAAGATGGAACGCACGATAAAAATGATCGAGAAAACATTTCAATAGGAATCCGGTATGTTATAAATGGAAAAGTCAAATAATCTGTATTGGCAATAAAGACTTGTTATGATTTGGATGCCAATTCATTAACTGACCTGACATTAAATGTTCTTAGCGATAATGGTTTAGATACTTCAAGTGTTCCAGTGTTATGATGGAGCAGCTGTCATGAGCGGGTCGAAAGGTGGAGTACAGGCACTACTTCAAAATCGTTTAAATCGTCCAATACCCTACGTACACTGCTGTAATCACAGATTACATTTGGTGGTTGTGAAAGCCATGCAGGGAGTGTCGAAAATCCAGCAATTTTTTGATCAGTGTTCTTGCTATATATGTTCCTTAAAAGAGGAAGTATTTCCAAATTTTACGAAGGGCATGCCTTAACTCGTCTTTTAGAACAGCGTTGGAGTGGTCACCTGGATGTTACGCGCATATTTTTTAACGACTTTCATAAAATAATTGAGGCATTAGGTAACATTTAAAAAAATAGGACATTGGCTGGAGATTACGTTGTAGAAGGCATCAGTTTATTAAAAATTGTAAAGTCTAGGGAGTTTCGAATCTGCATGGTATTATTCATGAAAAAAATTTTGGAAGCCATTGAGCCTGCCGATGAATTATTACAAGCACGCGAATCTAGTTTAAAAGATTCCATTGTTATTTTAAATTCCGTGGTAGATTCTCTTCGCTCCTATCGAAATGACCATATTTACAAGGAACGAAGAAAAGATTAACGCAGATTTCAATGTACCGGAAGAGGAAACACGTAACAAAAGACCAAGAAAAAATAATACAATGCTCTCAGATTTTCTCGTCTTTGATAAAATTGGAGAGATCGGAGGACTTAGATCAAAATCAACAACAGTTTAAATCAATATATTATCAAATTCTCGATTTAATCCTTAGTGAAATGGATAGGAGGTTTGTACAAAACGATGAACTTCTTATTGCAGTTTCAAGCGCAGAATGTGAGGAAATTGATTTAGAGAAAATGAAGTATTTTAAAACGTTAGGTATCAAACTTCCATCCTCAGAGGAAATTATTGTTATAAATACGTTTATCACAAAAAAAAAAGAAAGTAGATCCTAATATTTGCATTTTCGACGAGATTTTTAAGCAACGTCGTGAAGCTTTTACAGATACCTATAATTTGTTGGCGTCGGCAAGAACCTTTGGATGCAGCACAGCGACATGCGAATCAATTTTTTGTGTTTTGACAAGAATTAATCGCCCACAACGTCTATCTATGAGCCGTCAAAGAATAGGTAATTTGATTCTTCTTGCATTTGAAGAAAATCGGTGATGTGGCTCTTCATAAGGCCACAGTAGGGCTCTGGGCCATAATATGGTGTTCCAGCTT
The DNA here is from genome assembly GCA_016904865.1 of Pissodes strobi. NCBI lineage: Eukaryota > Metazoa > Arthropoda > Insecta > Coleoptera > Curculionidae > Pissodes > Pissodes strobi. The sequence goes on along the minus strand of JAEQML010048705.1, from coordinate 20,038 downwards.
CTTATTTCGCAAGGCAGTCTGCTTTTTCGCTGTCCTCTATGCCTCTATAGCCAGGAACCCACATTAAAATTACCTGGTTGCGTGTTGCTAAGGTCTATAATTTTGTATATTTGATTTATCGCCACTCTTAAAAACTGGCCATATTCTAGTTGCTTTCCATTTCTGCGGAAATTAGGGTTTGTTTACAATCCCAGTTTGACACGCACTTGAAAGCTTTTAGAGTTTTTAGAGTCGCCTGGCTGTCTGAAAATATGTAGATGTGCTTTCTATAAAGTCCTTGCGTGAGGCACTCTTTTGCACATATATTTATTTATGACAAGCACTTCCGCTCGGAAGATGGTTATATATTTGCCTAGCGGTTTGGAAAGCTTACAGTTTGGACCTGAAATGCCCAATCCTGCTCCTTTCGCTAGTTTTGAACTATCTGTGTACCACAACGATGCGTTGTCGGCCTGAGCTAGTTTTTTACTCTACCATGATTGGCGGTCGTCAATAACCACTGCGAATGGGACACCTAGGTCCAACATGTCCGTCATTTGGTGACTTGGTTTGCTAGCATTTTCCAGATTTATTTCTTCAAAAATGCGCAGGTGACCAGTCAAATCTCCTGGCTTGAATTTGCCTATTTGGAATAGCCTGTGAGCACTGAAAATCGTCTCCTTCTTCACATTGAGATGAAGCGGAGGAATGTTAAGCAGTACCTTTAAGGCTGCGATAGGGCACGTTGACATTCCCAGGCATATCAGCCTTTGCACTTTATTAAGTTTGGTTGGAGCGGTGACCTACCTGGGTTTTTGGCCACCGTTCCAGCGAGGCATAAGTGAACATATAGGCTTTATTATTGTTTGGTAGATTCTATATACGTACCATTTTTGGTTTTAGGATAACGTACCTCATTTTCTTTTTTATATAGACTAAAAGTTCTAGTTCTGAAATTTGCTAATTCGTGTTCTTGGATCACTTTAATACGAATATCTGCATACGTTTCAACTAAATCTTTGGATGCCGTCCAATAGTGAACACATACAAATTTTTTATAGTATATCTGACAAGAGATTATTAAGGTGAATACTCACCTGCGCGAATTTCGCCTTTTTTTGACAGGTGTCCATTTTTCGCGCGAATGTAGATTTTCGTTTATACTCATGCAACGCGAATATTTCGCTAAAAAGTTAAAACAGTTTTAACTTTTTTTACGAATTCCGCCAATTTTGTGACGCCAAAACCAACACAGAGACGGTTTGTTATTGTTTAACGGACCTATTTTATGTAGGAGCAAGTCAAACTGAATAGGATTAATTCTTAAATGATTTAAAAAATTACTGGTATCAGTTAAACGCATCTCCGCAATTAAATTGTGAAAATCCCCTTGTTTGATGCCTTTTGGCTAGTGCAAGTGTTTGGCTTTTATGGTAATTACCAAAAAGACTCAAAAGGTAGGCCCATTGAACCAAAAGGTACATCATATGATAAAACCTACACATATAAAAATTATAATTATTAGAATCCATTTCATAGGTACACCTAAGAATTCTTAGGTTATAGTATGGTTATTGGTTATTGTTTTTTATCGATGAAAACAAAATTGACTATATTCACATAAGAATTCGCCGCCGAAGTTAAAAATTTTTGTCGCGAATAATTAAACATGGAAATGACAGTGTTTATGTCAAAAAAGGCGAAATTCGCGTAGGTGAGTATTAAGCTTTAGATGCATACCAAAGCAGAGTACAAAATAATATCGAGAAGAGTCACTCAGCAAAATCGTTTTGATGTGTTTACATCAAACGCAAAAGCCGCCACGAACCTGCAGCCGCTAGCAGTCTGTCGGGCCCAACCCAACGTTCCGGATAGATTCAAAAAGTATTCGCTGATGCGCTTTACTCGGTTATTATTTAATACATGATACAACGCGACGCGACATGGCGTTTGCACACTCACTGTACCTCGTAGCAGAGCCTCCGCAGGTCACGAATCAGATTAATCCGGATTCGCTCCGACGCGACGCCAAACGCTCTCGGCGAAAATCGAAATTTGTCTCCAGTGAAGCTACCGTATAGTTATTTATACCGTGACCAAAGTATGGAAGTTACTAAATGCAAGAATAGTTTAAATAGAGATATAGAGCATATCTCATATAGTTTCTTGTACTGGTTAATCGAGCGTAAGTGAAGGAATTTCCAGAATCGTTTATTTTTTGTTCCGCTTGATGAAGCAGGTAATGTCCGTTTGAAAAATACAGAATTATACAAATAGTTAATAGTCACTAAAAACCTATAGTTGATATTAAGCGTTCAAATCAGTTTACATAGGTACAAGGATTTTTATTATTTCTGAGTGTATATACCTTTTATTGTAAACGTTATTATAGGCATAATGCGGTGCTTTAAAGTCCTACGCCACTATGCTATATTAGCCGCTTCTGATTGGTGGGTTAACGTCACTCTTAACGCATGGCCCTCCGCTCGCTTCGCTCGCTCCGGGCGCAACTGGACAAAACTAACTGAAACTAACCCAAATTTACAAAAATAAACAAACATACACTGAGAGAAAACTATATTAGCCGCTAATAGGAATCTAATAAACCCAACAAAATATCTACATTACATAAGCGCCAGAAAAGTGCCTTATTGTGGCAAATACAGTGTTCTTTTTGGAAACACATTTTAGACGCTAATAATAGATTTTTTTAATATTCTTTTTTTACTAGAATAAAGCTACCTTTTAAGAACTAAAACATTACTTTTTAAAACTAATAATGACAGTATTGCTACCGTTGCCAGCTGTTTGATAGTGATGGTTAAAAGGGAAGTAGGCATAGTTACGAAATATATTTAGGCTTATACATAGTTTTTCTGTAACTAAACCTCTTTTTTTGGACGTCGCAAAATTATTTTTTAAAAATAATGTATTCTTTAAAAATCCTGCGGTAGCAGTGCTATCAAATAGCCACAGAAAAATGTTTTAATGGTTAAAATAACATTTCAAAAAAAATATCCTCAATTGTCCTTAAAGGTCCGTATTATAGTGGATACAAAAATATTTTAATTACAAAAATATTGTTTTTCTTTGTAGCTATTCGTTTCGAAGCAAAAAAATACTCTCTGTTAGCTAGATTGTAATCTCAAAAACTGTAATCTCAAAAAAAATAAAGAAAACATGTATTTCCCCAGACGGGAATTAAACGCGAGACGACCACATTACAAACGCAGAATCTGACCACTAGACCACTTAAACCTAGTAGAATAAATTGACTCGACCATAGATAAAGTAAAAGTGATGTTAATCCACCAATCAGAAGCCACTAATATAGCATAGTGGCGTATGACGGTAGAGAATCTTAAAACGCTTATTGTTGGCAGGTGTATGATCAATAATATTTTTTTTATTACGCATGCATCATAATCAACGATTATCGCACGCTGCAGCGCGCTTAAAATGATGTTTATGATGCGCCTACTTTTTTAAAGGTTGCTATAGAAACATTTGATCATGTCAAATGTGACAGATTAATATATTCGTCAATATATCCCTTAAGTTTAATATTTAAAACATTTTTGATATCATGATGCATTCGTAATAAAAAATAGCGTATGATATACGTGTATAAGAGGCCTTTAAGGCCCTTGCGACTTACAAAACACTCCGCTGCGCGTCGTGTTTTGAAATATGTCGCGCGTGCTTTAAAGGCCCTCTTATACACTTATATCATAATATACTATTTTCTACGAGCGTGTGAAAAGTGGTGTATCTACTTTTCGTACTATGTGAAAAGTTGCTTTTCTTGAGGAAATTGGTATAATCATTTAATAGAATACAAATTATTGAATTAAAATTTATTCAAAACTTACAAACAATTCAAATTTAACAATACAATCTATGATTTAAATATGTTAACCAGGCAATTTTTACAGTTCTCTAAACTTATCCCGGATGGAAATTGTTGATTAGAAATGGAACTGTTGATCAAAATATCCTCAGTTGCAGCAAAGACAATCTACAGTTAATGTCTTTGGTTGCAGCTTCTTTGACTGACGGTGTTCTGGCAACCTCTCTTTCTCCTAATATCTTTAAGGCTGTTTTTCGCTTATTTTCCATGGAGTTCTCCTCTGCTATATAGTCTAAGAGTTCTCCACATATCTCTCGGCCACAGTGCCAGACTTCCAACCGTCAGTCATCGCGTCGGTGTTGGCGTCGTGACGTTTGAGTGTCAAAATATCTGCTCCCGAATCCGCTAAAAGCCATGCAGATGATCTTCTGAAGCAATGCCCTGTGTAGCTAGATGGTTCAGGCAATCCGACGAAACTAGCTTAACTTTTCGGAATAGCTCCAAAAGTGTTTATCCCGACGGATAATTTAATGGGAATACTTTTTCTGTATCGAAGAAAAAAAATCGATTGCTGGTAATGCCCGCGGGACATAGTCATATTTTCGAACTATTTTCAATAAATTGATTCCCTTGATGCAACCACAGATAACAACAAATGCTCGGGTATGTTTTGTTTCAGTATGGGGTACAGTAATCAAGTAAATATCACCTTTGTCTGCATCGTCTTCAACGACCATTCGACATAACTCGTCTTTTCTACACCCCTTGCAATTCCGATGATTAACGCAACATAAGCAAAAAATCTTAATCGTTGGCATTTGTTAAAAAATGTTCGACATTCTCTTTGGAAAATACTTTTGATTTTTTGGCCTTGTATCCTTCCGATTGCCTCTTCAAAAGCGAAACTAAATTATTACACCTGCTTATATCGATATTTTTCTCTTTGAACAACATAGTTCTCAACATTGAATATTGGCTACAAAATGACGATGACTTTTGTTCCTTGGACTTCTGCTGGAAGTACGCCAATAAAACATTCTCGGTGGGATGCCTCACTTTCTTCTCACCGCACCACTTTTCAACAGGTTTATATGCATTTTCATTTTCATCACAATTTGTACGAATTATAGCTGGTCAAGTTGACTGACACAAACAAAAATATTAAATAAATAACCATAACAATCCATCAGGTACTTGATATTTTATAAATTCACAAAAATTTAAAGTCAACTAATTTTCACAGGCACGTAGAAAAATTAATAAAAATTGAAAATTAGCTAATTTTCACACGCACGTAGAAAAAATATTGTATGACATGTGTGTGAAAAGTTCGTTTAAGGCACTTGCATGAATTGCGGAACTGGATTCGCTCGTTCCGCAAACTTTTATACCCGCGTCTTAAACATGCACCTTTCACACTTGTATCACCGAACATTAACAAGAGATTAGAAGGTCCACTCTCAGCCGGCACTTTTGATGTACAAAGGCGGATGCCAGACTTTAGACGAGACGGGGTGAAACGTGACACGAGGCCTGAGCGGTTAACCAGCATTTCACCAGGTTCCGCGACGTGGCAAGGAGGGAAATGCTTTGGACGGGGCTTAGAGTGAACCTTCTAGTCTATTGTTAATGTTCGGTGCTTATATCATAAATAGCTATTATGAAACGAGCAATAATGATCTCTTTACGGTGACCAGTCTGCAAGACATGGTGAGTGTTTTTATGATATTCTGTACACAGCAGTTGAGTTGTATGTTCCGCTTAAACGGATAGCATCGGGTAAGTTTCCTAAATGGTATTCCTCTGAACTTAAACATCACATAGTTGAAAAAAAGAAAGCACCTAAGCAATATAAAAAAACTGGTCATCAGAGAGATTATCTCGAATTTTCTATATTAAGGTCTCTGTGTAAGAGATTGTCAGTGGAATCTCATAATGCCTTTGTTGCATTCACAGAAAATTCTTTGGCAAAAAACCCCAAACATTTTTGGAAGTACGTGGTGAAAATGTGGTGAAATGCCTGCTCAGTTCCATTACAATGAGGAACACTGGTACACTCGGGTATGGAAATATCAAACATGTTTGCAGATTATTTTTCTAAGGTTTATAGCATTAGACAATGTCCGAATGTTAACAAAATCAGCTCGGACTTTTCTAATATAAACATTACACAATATAATATTACTATATCAGATGTATATATTCATCTACATTCCCTAGATCCACATAAGGGTCCGGGTCCCGATGGATTGCCGCCGCCTCTTATCAAATATTGTAGTTTTGTCCTGGCACGCCCACTGCATATTATATTCAACTTATCTCTAGAGTTGGGTTTGTTCCCATAAGTTTGGAAGACGAGCTTCCTGACTCCTATACACAAGTCGGGGAATAGGGCATTGGTAACAAATTATAGACCAATTAGCATCCTGAGCATAATCCCCAAGGTCTTTGAGGATATTTTAACAAAGTATTTGACAGTTGAGCTGGGTCCGCTTATCATCCCTCGTCAATTTGGTTTTCAAGCAGGGAAAAGCACAGAGCTAAATCTCCTGTCGTATGTGGATTTTGTGTCGGAAGCTATGGAAGGTGGATTGCTGGTGCATTCCATTTAGACGGACTTCTCGAAGGCGTTCGCCAGGGTAAATCACTCACTTTTGGTATTGTATTTACTGCACATATGGAGAGTGTATTATCTAAGTCTCTTCAACTGCTGGGGTTTGTGAAGTGTGTAGCCCTTGAGTATTCTTCTTGTGTTTGGAAACCTTTTTATAATGTATACACTCTGGATATCGAGAGAGTACAAGATAAATTTTTGAAATTTATTACCAAAGACAATTCACAGGGAATAGACGCCCAGCGAGCCGAAACGGTAATGTACTTCAGGTTCCGTTCTTAAGAGCGCAGCACCTGTGGCTTATAAACCTAATTTTACTATTATTTTAAATATTCCGCATCCCTCGACATGGTGCGATTTCGGTTGCCATGAGGACGATACAACGACGCCTTGCGGTGTTGCCGATGTATGATGGACTTAGCAGAGCTCGATTTAAATCAGGGCAACGCAATGTCGCGCGGCGGTAAAAGGGCTGCCGCGTTCTCTTTGATAGACCGTTTCGCTTGTCCGTGTCTCAAATCTAGGGCTTTTTAATACCGCCTGTTTTTAAGTAAACCTTGCCATCTTCAATTATTGAGGGGAAGGAGTATTACTATTTGGTAAATTTGGTTATTTCAAAGATATTCTTTTTGCAAGTGCATTGTGATTGAATTCTTCCTCTTACGTTCACCGATTTTAAAAACAATGTCTGGTAATGTATGTTGCTATTTCAATTGTGAGAAAAGGGCGTGAAAGCATGGGGTGAGATTGTTTAGATTCCCGTTAAAAAATGAGGAATTGTGTCAGCGCTGGATTCTTAATTGCGGTAAGAAAAAATTACACACAGTAAAAGTCTTTTTGTTTTTAAACTACTTTTACTCGTGTGGTTTTACATTATCTTTTCTATAAAATTATTATTAAAAAATAGCAATATTAAATATGATTGCTTCACTAAGATGGAAACTCAAATTTCTTTTAGGATTTAGGGATGAAATAAGAACCGATTTTGCAAACCTCAATTCTAAGCGGATGGTTAAAACCCCCTAAAAATATTTTCTTTTCTAAAAATTTGCTCTGTATTTAAAAAGCAGTGAAACAAGTCAATTTTCTTTTAATTTTCGGTGTGTCATAGCATTTTTAAATGCTATACCACAGTACAAATCGGCAGTTTTTGGTATACCTACATATTCGTTTTTAGCGTGCAAAGAACATGCTTTGTAATATCTGCCAATGTAAGGGGTTGAAACGAACCCTCAAAAGTGAATACTTTTTGTAGTGAAAACTTCTTTAGGCGCGTTTTGAGGGTTTTTTTTTTGGGGGGGGGGGGGGGTGAATGAGACTACTGGCAGGTTCCCGTATAGGTAGAGGACCGAAATTTTCAGGGAATGTAGCCGGGGTAAAAGGAAGATCCTGGACGAAAACGGGATCCCGTACTCCCCCCCGTTTGGCCAGGGGAGGGGAGAAGAAAAAACTTAAATAATTAATTTCGGGAGAACGGCAAGAGGTACGGGGTCGAAATTTTTCTGGTAGCTGCGCCCCATGGGAGGCCACCTGAGACCATACGGCGGAACCGGGGGTCTAATTTAAGGGGGGGATTTTGGGGGAAAAACCGTTTTTTGCCCGTATCTCTGCAACGAAGGCTCGGATTGAAATTCTGGCCAACGATGAACCCGCTTGTTGAAGTTTTCACTTTTACCTGTGGTCTTAGGCACACACATTTTTTTTTCTAAAGGAGTACTTCGAAACGGAGAAACAAATACACTTTATTAGGGGCAAGATAAAATACTGCTTTTGTATGGTTCTGATTCTACGGGGTTGAACCAACCTCGTAAGAATTAAAAAGTTAACATTTCTATCAAAATAAACGTTTTTTATTTTGAAAAACATAAAAATGCGTTAATTTTATTACTATTTTTAAATACTTGGTATCTATAGCCAAATTATGAAAATAAGAGGTGATTTCTAGCCTTTACCACCGAACAAATAATGCATATTTGTTCGGTGCCTTTATTAAATATCCTTAATTTTAACCTATAAAATGAACATTTTTAATCTAAGTTGAAGGTATTACCAAAGACAATTTACAAATTTACAGTTAATTGACTTTGGTATTACGAAATTGTATTACATTTTGTTTTTTATTATCAGATCATTTATTTGTTGAGAAATTGTTAGGTGGCTCATTGCCCTAATGACAATTTGAACTAGTCACTCCTGCTATATTGCACTGTTAGCTAAAAAGGGCATAGTTACATGGTTCGCAACTGTAGATTTTTATGTTCATTATAACAAGGAATATTCCCGCAGTTAGAACGATAATAGGACAATCTGTCCAAACATTTTATTATAGAAAGTTGGTTAAATATGGGATATTTTAGAAATCGTTATTATTTTTGCCAGATCGTATTTATTCAATATATAGAGTTTCAGTTATAAACAAAATACACAGGACAAAGTGCTCAGATTTTTAATTGGCTGTTTAATTTCTAGAAGCCACTGTTAATTTGGGTTTGACAGGGATTTTAACTTTACTTACCAGTACATTATTTAAACAAATACTAAAATTGTCAACGCCTGTTATCCAGTATAATCAAGTACCCAGTTTCCTTTATTTTGTAGTACGGTTATAACAATATTTATAGTCTAATGAAGGGTTGGTAGCCAAGTTTTTTTCTAAGTTACACATAAAACAAAACACTAACAATTTTCTGACATATAAGCCTATTCTATATATTTTTTTAAATGGACACTCTGTAAATTTTTGGACTCTCTAGAAAAATCTAAACACATTTCGTGTATAATATCCTATAACTATCTTTAGATGTTTACGAAATATTGACAGTTGAAAGTCGGTCATTTTGACAGGCTTTAAAATCTAAACAGCGCAAGAGCAAAGAAAACGGTTTGCACATTCTTATTTTAGGTTTTCATGACCTATCGAATGACGGTAACTTTGAATTTAACCCGCGGATAAAATTAACCGGAACTTTTAAACCTCCGGTTAAATTCAAAGTCACTGTCGTTCGATAGCTTATGAAAACCTAAGATAGAAATGTGCAAAGCGCTTTCTTTGATCTCGTGCGGTTTAGATTTTAAAGCCTGTCAAAATGCCCGATTTTCAACTGTAAATATTTCGTAAACATCTAAAGATAGGTATAGGATATTATACACGAAGTGTGTTTAGATTTTTCTAGAGAGTTCAAAAATGTAGTAATATACGGGGTGTTCCATTTAAAAAATATATAGAGTATGCTTATATTTTAGGAAATTGTTAGTATTTTGATTTATGTTTAACTTAGAAAAAAACTTGGCTACCAACCCTACATTTTGTCTTTTTGTTTACCTTGATATCTTTAAAAACAAAAGTTACAGCGAATCAAAATGTTATCAAGATAAATGGAACGCACGGTATATATTCGTAGAGTCAAGGCTAAACAATTGCTATAACTATAATATAAACATAGAACTTGTTAGTCTTGACGTATTAGTGCAAACATTTTTTTTTTGGTGTCATGTTTACTGAATTTCGCAACAAACTGCCCTTTTCAAAACAGTTTTTTATTCAATGGAAATTTTTTCTAAAGAACCAAGCGTTTTCTGTATTATTTTTTTTCTACGCCCGTTATATAAACTGTACAATATTTCACTTTTATCTTAAATACAAAATGTCACTTTATAAAAAGTGAACGAAACAAGATCGTTCAATACTGGCCCATCAGCGTGTCGTTATATCACAATTTGTCACTACCGAAAAGTAGCTTTTCACCAGTTGACCACCCTAACAAATTGGTTCTTCCGATAAGTATGTTAATAAATGTATAGGTAATTTGCACCTAATGTAGAAATTATCTTGATTTAGAATTAAGTTATAAATATTTTAGTTTTAGGTTAAGTTAAGTTAATGTTAATATCTAACATTTTTTATGTGCATTTATGTTCTGCACAAAATACAAAATTTGTTAAAGTTAATGATATACATTTTTTAAATGTCAGGCTTTTTTATCGAAAATCTGTTTTTTTTGTCTTAGTTGTTCTGCTTTTGTGCAAAGACATCTGGTCACCCTAGTTTAAAGAAAAACTGAGGGATCCATCCTGAGACTAATTTGATTTTCTTATGCACTTTCACATGCATAGTATGCATTTCATTTAAGGCATAACAAAGATTACTTTAACTGTAATCAGCTGCAATAATTTACTTCAAAGCATATTATGCTTTTCTTTTAAATATATAGTTTTATTATAATACAGTTAGATTTCGTTTTTTCCGGGACTTAATACAAGCGATTAAGTTTATAATATTCACGACAAAATTGACAAATGAAAAATTATTTTGCCTTCCTTCTCTTGTCACTGCGAAATAGGAGATTTCCTTGCTGCATGTTACATTAAATATCTTATCTACAACCATGTAATAATAGGCGCATAATACTTGTGATAGTAAGAGCTGTGCATAATAAAAACCAGTGCAATTATGATAAAACAACAAGTAAAATTATGAAGTCGTAATAGTTCTAGAGCCACAAATATATTCTAATAACCTAAATCGAGATAGCAGATTGTGATCTATATAATCAAAGACAATTCTTTGATATAATTAAGCTGTTGTTATATCTTCATTGTATACATTTTTGTTTAACTAGAGCATATTTATTGCATATCGTTATTGGCGGTTTGATTTTTATGGTAAATATAAATGTTTGGTTATGTCAAAGACAATCTAATTATATTTTAATCATTCATTACTTAGTTTAGAGCATGCTGTTTTTGTTATCAAAATATATTAACTATTATTCATTTATAGGTGTTTTAATGCTTCTTAATTTGCTAATACCATTTGTAGAAGATATGTTCTATTTAACATTAACATCGAAATAAGTTGAGTTATTAAAAATCATGCCCACAAATTAGTATATCCATTATTTGTTAATCCGTTCTTGTGCTCGACCTAAGATCCTTTTATTTAGGACACCTTTTATATGACCAAATGTCTAAATTATTTAATATTAAATAACTTATTTCTAGAAGTAATGTTAAAAACTAGCAAACACGATCACTATAATTATTTATTATTTTAAATGAAACGAAATGTCTTAATGTTATGTTTCATTGGTTTCATCAAAGACAACTTACAGTAATTGTCTTTCGTTTCACTAATGCTTAATAGAAAATAGGCACAACGGCAACCTCAGCTGGCTTTCTATGAACGATACCCAAAGCAGATTTCTATAATGGCGCCATCTCTGAATCAGTAGATGCAGAACGTGGCCGATATTTATCGTGGAGGCTCGCTTTTTGAAGCGAGCCTCCATTAGGGGTGTTCGATTCTCTCCAAGAGATCGATATTTTGAATCGATTCGAATCGGATGTCACAGAATCGATTCATAAAAATATCGAAGGCAAATAATCGATATTTTAAAAAATCGATCTTTTTTTATTTATTTATGTATAGATCACAGGAATGGAGGTTTACGTATAAAAAAATGTGGAAAAAACGTAAACAGGCGTAAAAAATTTAGAAAACGTAAACAATGTGTAAAAATTTTCAAATATCAGAAAAACTTAACCTATAATTTCGGTTTCTCATTTTTTTTTCAACAAATGCAAACAAATTTAAATGAAGGCAATTTTATTAAATTAGGAAAAACAAAATATGTCGCAACTTGTTTGTAACAAATACTGCCAACGACAGACTTAAAGGGTAAGGAATAGAAATTGACATTTATCATTTATCACGTTATGTGTATATTTATATCTTTGAAATTTGACGTTGACGGGGCCAAAGAATATCGTCCGAACTAACTTAAGACACACGATTGATAGGCTCCATCGTGTGTCCTTGATTAGTTCCGCGGGCGGCCTTAGGAGAGGATAGCTCCCAAGATGCATTCCGTTTACTATTGGTCGAAACTATTGGGCGGGTTTTGGAGCCTTTGTCTACTATTTTAGAATGTCTAATTTTCACTTCACACATGGCTCTCAGCTTGCTTCGCTGGCTACGGAAACGCCAACAAAAACCCAAAATGCACAAAATGAAGAAAATGCAACATTTTACAAACATAACCTCAAAAAAAATAGAAAAACACGCCTCGCCGCTGCCGGGAATTAAACCCGAGATGCAGTATCACAGACATACCATCTAACCACTTGACCATTAGGCATGTAAACATACGCTTGAAGTCCCGCTCAGTTGTTTCAACTTAATAGTAAAATTAGTAAACGGCATGCATCTTGAAAACTAGCCGCTAATGGATGCATTCAGCAGCGATTTTCTATTCGGGTGTGTGACTAGCAGTATATATTCATTTATACGTTATCAGTACCAGACTGACTATAAAAAAATACAAGGATATTAACATAGTTGCAAGGCTGCAGGAGGCTTATTTTATTGAGAAAATAAAATGTGGACGTCATAAATTTGTCTAAGATCATGACATGAAGATTAAGATCGTAGAATCGATCTGGTTCTAAAAAAATCGATTCTTCAAAAAATCGAATGTGTGAAAATCGATTTAAAAAATCGGAAATCGTATCTAAAAAAATCGATCTTTTGAAAAATCGATTTAAATCGCACACCCCTAGCCTCCATTCGATGTCCCATTTTTAAAGCATTGCGTCGCCCGTCTAAACTGTGGATTGTCTTTGTTATTACCTATAAAAATAATACGCCTGATCTAACCTACTCTCAGGTAGAGTCGCTTATTAATATCAGTCCTTTTAAAGATCGCCGGACTGTCAGAGACCTTAAAATGCTATATAATATCCTACACAGCAAATACCAATGTCCCTCATTGTTGAGTAAAATCGGGTTGCATGTGCCCTCAAGGGATACTCGTTCTCGTAGCGCTTTTTATATACCGGCGCACAGAACCAATTACGCACTAAACTGTTTTTTGTCAAGGTCTTGCAGACTGGCCAACTTGTCTCCTGAATTGGATTTTTTCTCACCACAGTCGTTGTTTTTTAAGGAGCTATAGTGCGCCAAGCGAGTGAACCTTAACAACGACTGAAGGGGGTAGAGGACTAGCACGTAAAAAATCTTGCCTTCCCATAGGCGCACGAGGTTATTCTTACCATATTATTATTGATAATATTGATTAGTTTAAGACGTTAAAATTAATTTCAGTTTTTTTTATATTACAGTCTTATAGTACAAAATATGTCATATATATCTCATTTTTATAATAAGGATAGTATTCTATGATATTATTTGTTGTATGTATTACATAAATATGTTGTAGTAATAACACCGAGTAGAACAATGACTCTACTCGGTGGTAATAAGTAGAGTTCGTTTCCCGAAGTTTTTGTATTTACGTCATTGATGACGGTTTATCGTAGCTAATTCATATAAATTATCTAGCATTCAATTTGTGTATTAAAAGATAGGCAATATTGAAGCAAATATGTTCCAAAACGCTCTTTACATAACGTTCGGAATTGTTATGTAATCAAAATTTTAATTTAGAGTGTTCAGTTAAGAGAGTTATCCGAAATATATAAAAATTAGTTAACCGCGTATAATAATCACAAAATGCAAGAAAAGTATAAGAAAGGTTAAAAATCTTCAAAGATATCATCAAATTAAGGGTCTGATGATATATAGGTTGTGTCGATTTTACAAATTTTCATTTTTTTCGCTAGAAAAGGGGTGTCCTATAGAGTAGCTTAAGCCAAAAAATTTGAGGATTCGCCACATTTGAGCCGAAAAAATATCCGCGTTTTAAGCCTAAATTGCCCTAGAAGGGCAAACTTCCACTACGACTTTCCCAGGTGTAACGTGAAAATAATGAAATTTTAGTAACCGACACCGGGGGCCTGGCACAGTGTTTCCAAAAGTTGCACATTTTCTTATGGGGAATAACAGTGTTGTTTACTATCTAAGTATTTAATATTCCACTTCACGCATGACCCTCCGCTTGCTTCGCGGGCGCAACCAAACAAAACTAACCCAAACTAACCCAAGGCATGCCTGAAATAAAAAAAAAATTGAAATTTGTCAATGAAAAATGCAAATATTTTTTAGTTTGTTTTTCCTCATTTGGGAATGTCTTGGGTTAGTTTGGGTTAGGTTTGTTTGGCTACGCCCTCGGAGCGAGCGGAGGGCCATGTATGAAGTGAAATATTTGAGGAATATATACATACAAAGGAATAGTGTAATCGAATGAGTGTCTCTTTTATTCCGATGAATGAATGCAAATGCACATTGAACAATCATCCAAGCAGCCACGTTTACCATACGGCAGGCAATGATATCATTATGGCAGGATCGACCATCCCTTCATCTTCATTCAATCGGACTACTGGGGGTCTCGGTCAATAGCAATATGTCCTGACATGATCACGTTGCTAACGTCGCAAAATCAGCCTCCCAGAAGCTTGGTACGCTATTTCGCAACAAAAAATGTATACACCGCAGCAGTTGCTCTTGCTTTACAAAGCGCAAATAAGACCGTGCTTAGAATATTGCTCACACATCTGGGGTGTCAGGCCAGAGCAGACCCTAAAGCTACTGGATTCCGTTCAGAAGAGAGTTGTGCGTCTGGTCGGTGACTCGGAGTTGACCCGGAATCTGGATAGTCTGAAACACCGCAAACATGTAACCGAGAAATCCCTGTTTTACAGATACTTTTACGGCAGATATTCGCAGGATTTGGCCCGCCTTATCCCGCCTTATCCCGCCCCTGACAACGCCTGTCAGACAGTCACGATAGACGGCAAGAGCGCACCGGTTCGTCGTACAACTGAAAACACCTAAAACATCGCTTTACAAGAACTCCTTTGTCTGGCGCACTGCATCACTGTGGAACTCACTCCCAGGACGCATATTCGGATGTAACAAGCAAGATGTCCATTCGACTATGCCGAACGTTTCTTCATATGTGACGTGCATGATAGCATTTAGTCGGATGTCGTGACTGTTACATAGAATCAACAAATAAGTCTTCAATTATTTAAACACTTCATGCATGGCCTTCCGCTCGCTTCGCTCCCTATACGGGGGCCCAACAAATAGAAACTAACCAGGTGCTAACCAAAACTAACCCAAAATTTTTATTTTACTTTTTTTTATTTTGGGTTAGTTTTGGTTAGCACTTGGTTAGTTTCTGTTTGTTGAGCCCCCGTAGCGAGCGAAGCGAGCGGAGGGCCATGCATGAAGTGTTAAAATAATTGAAGTCTTATTTGTTGATTCTATGTAACAGTCACGACATCGGACTAAATGCTATCGTGCACATCACATATGAAGAAACGATCGGCATTGCCGAATGGACATCTTGCCTATTACATGCGAATATGCTCCCAGGACATCTGTTCCCCAAACTAACGATTCAAGAACCGTGTCAATCAACATCTTCGCACACACACCGCTCGTCGAGCAATATAGTGCTACTGCAATAAAAAAATTATTCACCTAAATAAAAAAAAGAGTAGAGACACTTATAGCACAGCTTATTCTCTACCAGCTAGTCAACTCTATCGAAATCGGAAAGTTGGAGTGTCGGGCACTGCGCCCTGAGCGGTTCAGTTCCACAGTTGAATTTAAAATGAATTTTCGCTTGAAAATGCATGACAAATTCGTCCGAAGCCTCGGCTATCGCCCTGAGACGTTCGGAAATTTCGGATTTTTATAGAATTGTGCGTTTTAAAATCGTTTTTAAACGGATTTTAGACGATAAAATAGTTATTTTTGCAACAAGTGTGTAAGTGAACCTTTTTTATGAATGGGAATATTGATAAAAATTTTTTATTGAAACTGAATAAAAAAAAGGGTACTTTACACGTGAGTAGCATACAAAATTTTTTCTACTACCGAAAATATATGAAAACACAAAAATATTTTTAAATTACTTTACGCACTAGTGCGTAAAATAAAATATTTCACACACTAGTGCGTAAAATATATTATTTTACGCATTGCCCTAAATGTCTAAAAATATGTCAGATTTGCTTAACTTATTTTACGCACTGCACATTAAAAAAGCCTATTTTACGAATCTTAGAGAGTGCGTAAAGTGAGTACTTTACCACGCTAGTAGAACGAGCATATTTTAAATTAAACGAACTGTCAAAAGTATTATTCAGATGCCCAGGCGTTTAAAACAATATCAAGTCATGACCCTCTTCTAAAATTTGCAAAACTTGGTTATTGACTTTCCCAAATCAAAGGATGCCGCCGCAAGATGACTAGCTGGTAGTGAATAAGCTGCGCTTATAGCGCACCATTTTTCTAATGAATTTTGCTAACGAAACTACAGCAAACGTAAAAATCTTTGTTTTGTCTATTGTGACAGTTTACAGTAAAAAGGAGGATGGATATTTACAAGTAAAATTTAATTTTGTTTAATGGGGCTATGGCTATGAGTCGCTTTAAATTAGGACCGGAACAAAACGGAGGTCTCTCGTTCGACGCAAATGTATCCTAGTTAATATTTTCACCCGACAATTGATTTTCAGATGTGTTTTATCTAAATTTCTAGTGCTTTTGTGAAGTGGTGCTGAAAATTTGTATCAAAACTCGAACTTTGAGGGTATTTTTTCGGTTCAAATGTAGCGGATCTTCCGACTTTTTTGGCTTAAACTACTATATAGGACACTCCCTTTCTAGTGAAAAAAGAGAATTTGCAAAATCGACAAAACCTATATATCACCAGACCCTACAAACCAAATAACATAAATAACCACACAGTTCGGCATCGGCAATTTCCACGCCAATGGCTAAAGCAAGTCGCTGCCGAAATTTTAAAATATGTAAAAAAAATTAGGTGTTGGTCTAGGGTCAAAGTGTATTTAATATATCCTGCGACCAATCACGAAACAGCCTCCCCGCTAAAAATCAAGTAAACGTCGCACTGTTGCCTATTGTTGCGTATTTTAAATAGCTTGAAGGCAAATAAAATAACATTATAAATATTATAGTATACTTATTCCGTATTTCCCTGTGTAAATAAAATAGTAAATAATAGAAGACACTAGTATTAAGGAAAAAACAAAATTAAGTATTCATGTAGGAAATATAAATATGTAAATTCACTATAGGAAACTAGACAGAAAATAAATTAGGATTATTGGGAAAAACATGTGGCAGCATCTAAATATGCGAGGACATTTTTTGCCCGCATTCTTTCCGTCCAGGTTCTTTAATTTGGCAAACAGTACACAAGCTGTGAGCTTTGTATAGAATTGAAATCTCGGTGGCCTAAGTGTAATAATTTTGTAATTTCCCCTTTGTTAAAATAAGTGTCCTTAATGGATAGTTTGCTAAAATGTAAAATTGTAAAGTTGTTTATTGGTGTTTGGTGTAGTTTGTTGAATTCGTTTGTTAACCATGTCAATTAGATTAAGTGGATGTTTGCTTAGACTAAATTGTAAGGAAATTGTAAATTGTATGTGAAATTGGGTTATGCCCGTTAATAAATAAATAAATAAATAATAAGGTTGTAAAATTAGACCTTTCTCGGCTTGTCGAGTTTTTTACTTTTTTGTATTGTGTTATTATATTCGGTAATTTTGAAAAGAACTATAGGAAAATTATAAGTTTAGCAACCATTGTACTGATTGATGACGCGTAACCTACGTAGCAAAGGAAGTTCTCCATGGTGAGCGAAACGTGCGTCGTGCGTCAAGTGCTAAAATTCTGTTTCGATCCTGTGGATAAAATTGTTTTGTAGTGCTTTTTGCTCACGGTTCCAAAGCTCCACCTTTAAACCAAATAAGAAAGTGCTTAAGTACTACCTGCAGTAGCTATCTATACTCGACGCGCCGAACAGATTCACCAAACGCGGAAAACACGGATACAATAATTCTTATTTTATGATTCCATTGATACCAAACATAGGAACTTTCATTAACACACTCTATTTTTATTTTTTGTATTATGGATAAGAAAAATCGAAATGAAAAACAAAACATTGGGTCGATTCAATCATAAAATAAGACGAATTGTTTCCGCGATTGGTGAATCTGTTCGGCGCGTCGAGTATAGAACCTAGACACTAATCCAGTGTGGATTTCAATTAGATATAAATGAAATAGGTATCTTAAGTTTGATACAAAACCACACATGTTATATAGAAAAATATTAGTTTTAAGAGAGTTTGATTTTCCAAATTTGTATAATAATTAAATTAAAAATAGAGCACATTTTCGACTCCTATTTGGGGTATTCACAATTTTTGTAATTACTTAGTAATTTCTTAACCTGCTATTGGCTATATATTAAATAGCATTGGATTAGAGCTGCATATTTGTAGTGATACAGTATGACATACTACTGACCGGTATGCTAACCATCTTCCCTTGTTAATTTATTTATTTAATACAATGCAAGCCCAAAAGGGTATATATAATAACCATACAAAAGAACTTAGCTTAGAACTAAATAACATTTGACAATAAAAATAAGAATGCAAGTGATGAAAATAATACCTAAAAAAAGGAACCATATATTTAATACTAATGATCAAATATTAACAATAACTAAAAATGGATTTGGAAAAAGAACTAATAAAAGCGAATACCCAATAAGATCAAGAGCAATACAAGGAGTTATATCTACAAAAATAACAGAAAAAAGTGGAAAAGTTATTAAATCTATAAAAGTTAGTGATGATGATCAAATACTAATTATCACAGATTTTGGAACATTAGTTAGAATTAGGGTTTCTGAAATAAAATTATCTGGAAGAAATACATCTGGAGTTAAATTAATAAAAGTTAAAAAAATTAAAATGTCGTTGATTTACAAAGAATTATAGATGACATTTAATATTAATAAATTTAAATTATTAAAATAGGATAATAAAAAATGATAAAGAAAAAGAATATTTTAATTATTATTATTACTTTAATTTATTTTATGTCTAATTGTATTAATTATCTAACTGTATTAAATATATGATATTAACCAACTACAAACAAGGCTCTGTCTGTATCGGAATATTCCGATACTAATGATACAACCAAAGACATATAAATGTCTTTGGACACAACACACTTTTCTTTGTATCGATAAAACCTATAATAGCAGTGTCAAATAATACCAAATTCCTCTACTTGGACGGATATTACTAGTGTTTCAATTTTTAGAGTCGACTTGTAATATATTTTATCACAGACGGCAACAGCTTATTGAATTTAATACCACAAGATGTTTTGGGATTATCGAAAAATAATTTTGTTTGGTACGATATTTTAAGCAATGTAATTATCATAACTAAAGTATTTAGAACAATGAATCCCATGTAACGCATGAAGGAAGAAACGGATAGAAACCCGTCGATCCGCGAAAATTGATCAATCCAACTCCTTGTGGGAGGTAATGGCTCGCTAAATGGAAATATATCTAACAACATTAAAAATAACCAATATAGGACAGCAAACTAATAATAATCTCCTAACATTTTTTTCTTCTGGCTTTTGAACCACCTATTATTTTTTATATCATTCGCAATCGAATATTCGATTACTAGAATTCGGTGAAATCAAACAAACAGATTTATCTCAAACTATTTTATATTGAAAAAACATACTACAAATAATATTAAGCATATCAATACATGTCTGCGGGACGCCTTTTCAGCCAGGCCTTTACGTTCGGTATACTGAAGACAGTGTCCCTT
>JAEQML010048704.1:0-52958 GCA_016904865.1 Pissodes strobi | reverse complement strand
AAGAACTTTGCAGATGATGGGAAACACTATACGAATCCGTTAGAGCATGTAGGGCAGCTAAGGGCTGACCTGAGGACTGTTGAGAAATGGTCTTCAGACTGGGGAATGAAGTTGAATGAATCCAAATGTACAGTCTTGAGAATTGGTCCAAACAATCCAAATGAAGAATATAAAGTGAACAATCAGATATTAACAACCGTAACAGAACAAAACGATCTGGGAGTCGTGATAACATCAGACAATTCATTTGTATATCTGTAAGAGCTGTCTTTCTTTTTTGGCTAAACATACAGGGCTAGACCACGGGCCTTTTGATTTTTCTATAACTCCTAAATATAACATTTCTTCGAGTTGTTCATCGATTATCTTCTGTTTGAATGGAGAAACAGGGTAGTAACGTTGCTTGATGGGTTTGCATCCAGGTTCTATGTCAATAACATGTTCTGCGACTTTACAACATCCAAGTCCAGTTCCCATTAAAGCTATTTCTTCTGTTACAATGTTATTTAATTTAATGTATTTTTCTGTGCATCAGTAAGGGTGTGTTCATCTAAAATGCTACAGATACTTGGATTTCCTGTGTCCTCGACGAATTGCCAAACATCTTGTTTAAGATCAGGGATTATTTCCATAGCTTTCCAGAAATATATTCCCAGAATAAGTTTGTGGTGTAATTCGGGCAAAATTAGAATATTTATTAGTCGAGTTTTTCCCATCCATGTCATTGGCACTTGCATGTAACCTGTGCTTTTACATTTTTGTCTGTTAGCCCCACTACAACTAGTTTGTTCCTGTAAAAGTTTAAAGCCAAGACTTTTTAAAAATTCAAAAAGAAGCAATCCAACGATGGTTCTTGAAGCGCCCGAATCCAATAATTTTACTTTTAAATAAGGTCGCTGGTCTCCTTCAGCATGCACTTCAGTAGCACTAACCCGAATTATTACATTTGGTACAAAATCTTACTGTTACATCTGCTGCTGTTCCGCAACGATAGCAGTGCATTTTCCTTGGTTGGGTACAATCTCGATTGAGATGACCTTCATGTTTACAATGCCAACATTTCAATTTATGTCGGTTATTATATGGAGTTCGATGAATAGCATCGACTCATGCAAAATCAGGTTCTACGAATTTTCGAATCTTTCTACTAGCAGGAGGCACAAATGTATCAGCTCGAAACTTATAAGTCTCTAAGTTTAAGCATTCATCTTCAAGCTCGGATAAAGAATTAACAACAGGCAATTGAGTAGCGTAGAAAGGTGACAAGTTTCTCTAAACGATGTCCAGCTGAACGTCTTCAGGCATTCCACCATATCTTCGGAATAAGGCATCATAGCAGAGAGGTAATCAACAATACTTTCGGATTGACCTTGGGTTCGATCGAGAATTTCCCTAAATAATCGAGAACGATAATCTGGAGGTTCAAATGCTTTCCAGTTGGTGAATCGATGTTTATTGGCTCGATACCAAGTGAGCGCTTTGCTTTGCCAGCGTCGAACAAATCTTTTTCAGATGCTCTTCTAGCAATACGCTCGTTCAAGAAAACTGTGTACTGAACAACCTTTGGGATCTCCATTACATTTCAAGTTCCATTTCTCAATTCTTGACTCTCGCCCTTGTCTATGGGAATATACGGGTATCTTCCGACATCTAGTTGCTCCAGCGTTAGCACTAGAATTGGATGAAACAGAAGAACTATCAGAATAGTCAGCGTCTCCAATATGGGTTGAGTCAAGCAACATACTTAAATGCGGATCTTGTGAGACTGTGTGTAGGCTATCTAAAGCATTTAACACTCCCATAAGTGACGTCACCAGATTATTCAGCAGTTAAGTTTGGAATTGGAATTCGATTAATCCTGTTTAAAAGATGTACTAATCGCGACTGAAATCTTTGAAATTTAGCCTTGGCATTCTCTCCAGCTATTGTGGTGATGACGGTAGTTATTTTATCCAAAGCCCCTTCAATGTAAGTCTTCACATCTGCAAACTTTAGGGTGTAAGGAGGTACAGCTAATGGTTTATTCTCTTTTCCATTTGAAATATAGGACGTAGTGTGGAACTTAACTCCTCAACAGTTTTAGAGTCATCGATAGCAATACCGCGGATGTTTAGTTCATATAAACGCATCTCCTTTTTAAGGTAGTTAATTTGCATATTATAATCCATTTTGACAATATAACAAAGTTACGAGTCTCAAAATATAATTCAACGAATATATCAAAATCAGTAAATGCCAGCAAAAAAAAACAATATTAAAATCAGTAAATATGATGCAATGCAATAATGAATGCTAAAATCAGTTAATATCAGGGATAAATAATATTGGCAATAATCAAACACCAAAAATAATCAAATATCAAACGTCAGCAATAATCAATATCAAAAATGATCAAATAAACGATAATAAGGAGGATATCAACAATAATCAAATATCAAAAATAATCAAACATGAGCAATACTCAAATATCAGAAATAATCAAATTTCACCAGTAGTTAAATATCAGCAGTAATTAAATATCAGTCAATGGTAAGGAAAAAAAATCGAGCAAATTAATATCAGACACTTATACAGTATAATTTACAAAAGATTTCAAAATCTGAGTTGCAGAAGTTCTTACTTTGAGCTTGAAATATATGAAATTTAGGCCCTTAACTTTGAACTAGCCACGCTAGTAAGCTCAGAGCATTAATTATCAACCTAAAGGAAAATTTTCAATTTAGTTAATCCTAGAAATGTTTAACTAATTTTGGTGAATTGATCCCTTGAACCACATCAGGTAGGGCCGGTTATTGCCACGCCAGCAAGCTCAAATAAATATTTCTCAATCGAAATGGAAAAAAACATAACCTAATGAAAAGTACTGGCCGATTTGAACATCAGAAGGAAAAATCCAAATAATTCAGTTGAGGGTAAGTGGATTGACCAACTCTGTTGCGATTGTGAGCTCGTCATTTTGCTCTACACTAATTTATGACGTGAATAAACGAATCTAAATAATTAAAATATAATAAATAAATGTTACCTTTTCGTAACGTGTATTACAATTAACCTCGGCTTCTCGCCGTCCACGCTCTTCAAGCTGCCGAACGGATTAGTATTGTCCAGACGAGTTACGTTGATGACGTTTTGGATGGAGCAGGTCCAGAACAACAGACGGCCAACTGTGTCGATTGCGATATCGAATGGCTTGATGTCATGCCCGTTCGGTACGAAGATGCTCGGGTACGGTTCACTGATCTTTGACGATTTTATAGCGTGAACTTTACCGTCGACCTACGGGAAGAATGTCAGATTATTTCTTGTCGTACTAGGGAAGATGTCGGCAAGTTTTAAGAAATGACTCTATACATTCCCTCAATATTTGACTAAAGACATTTGTGACACAGACGCATATTCTTATTAAACTGGTCCTTTCGCAAATTAACGTGAACATACAAAAGACTCATCATTTGATGCTACGGTTTTAGAGGACTGTATGTTAAGCCCGATCACTTACATCTGACACGAAACTGACTCCCTTTAGTGTGTGTGCCACTGCCATAAAAAAAAGGTAAATAAATGCAGAATGTAGATTTTTTAAATGTCGTCATTTAGTTGGCAGGTCATATTTAGCACTTACCCAGTACAATGCATTGTTCCTCGGATCAAAGTCTATGGCTCTTACAGCCCTTAATCCTTGGACTGGCAGTACTGCCTCAGGGCAATCCGAAGTGTCCGGAACTAAACGCACGACCAGATTTTTCAGGCTGTATATCATAAAGCTCAAAGGAGCTATAAAACAAATACATAAACATAAAAATAATTCAAATGAACAAAAAAAGGAGATCTTACGTGTACACTCATTGTTGTGAAGGTGATAATGCGTCGGACAAGCACATGTATATTTCGTGTGTTCTGCAGGACTGTCTGCTGGCAACGCGAGGCACAAATGTGAACATCCTCCGTTACTCGTCGCGCACTGATTGGTCTGGTTCTGCTTCATAGAATGGTACACAAAAAGGTCGGTAATATTGTCAGACAAAGTGGCCACTTTAATGCGACCGGAACCGTCGTATTTGAGGGCTTTGAATATTTCAGCTGCAATAACCAAAACAAAACAATATCAGCCTCTAATATAAGCATTGTAAATTGAAGGTCTTGTGTCTCTAATCAACGGAATGATTAATATACAAAACATTCGTCTAACTTTGATGAATTAATATGATTAAAATTATTATTACATAAACACGTTTTATTTGCTATTCTTATTCCTACCAGTTTTATCATCACTCCAATAAATGTAATCTTTGAAGAGAGTTAATGCAACGGGACTGAAATTTGGATCTTTAATAATTATTTTCTTATCGTTGCCATCCAGATCAGCCGACCAAATTGCTGGAGCATCTAATTCTAACCAATACAACCTGAAATTAATAAACATGTACTAGAAGTCCCCCCCAACTTAAATGTATTTGTTTTTATTTAATAACTTTAATTCATTCAAAAACTAGATTTGTATGAATAAACTTAAAATTACTTTATTGCTTTATTTGAAAATTGTCTGTACATTACAAAACTTGCTAATTATACTGAAACACACTTCGGTATTGCCATGACGCTACATTTATGTAAACAAATTCATTAGTAGTTCAAATGCACAAGTAGCAACGCGTTGCTTTTAGCACAAAAGCAAGTCGATATTATTTATAATTGTCCATCAGTTCTTCAAATGGATGAAACTAGTGAAACCACCACATCACCAACCCCTTCTAGAAGACACTTATATCCCAAAAATATTCATAATTGCTATATACAAGACTGAAGCCGCAGTTCTATCTTCCAGTGTATAATTATTAAGATCACTAGTAGTTCAAATGAACCGTTAACAAAATGTTGTTCCAGCACATTAGTTACCTTCTCTTTTCAAAATCCAAAGTAAGCCCATTGGCTTTCCCGATAGTGGAAAATAATTTTCGCTGCTTACCACCATTCATCGCAGCTTTTTTGATCAAATTTGATTGTCCCCATTCGGACCAGTACATATACCTAAAAAGAGGAAATAATACGCACAAATGAAGTTATAATGTTAAAAGCAAGTAAAATTGTTAAACGAATGATCACTGTTTCATATTCTAACCATCATCATAGTGATTTTTATCATTAAAAACTTTATAAGTTGATCAAACCGGATCAAAGTAAGAGTGACTGTTTCTTGCCTCAACCCTCAACCCCTTATACTACGATAGATTGTAAGCTACAGAATGGTATGTTTATGATGTATAAAATTGAGCGTTTCTTTTAGCTATTTACTTATTGACAGCAATTCCCTTACAAAATCCAACACTCCAGATATTATATGTAAAATTAGCTACAGAAACAAAGTTACAGTTCCGTCTACAATCACATCATACACATAACCAATCCTATACTATTGGCAGACTAAGTATGTAGTACTTATTTAAATTATTAAATCTTACCCAGAAACGGGATCCAATACAATACTATGCGGCTCATAGACTTCGTCCCAAAGCAACGTTCGCCTGGAAGTGCCAACCAATCTTGACACTTCGATTCTATGAGAAATGGGATCTGTCCAATAGATATTCAACCCTAAAATACCCATTTTGTAGTGTTGGTTACTTTCAATGAAAAATAGCCGCAAATATTTCAAATATATGAAAATAATGACGCATCAAAGCCAATCATTGTATTTAAAATTAGAAATATTTGATCATATAACATAAATACGGTCCTATTATAGATAGGTATTGGATCGGTTAGGCACATCTAAACAAATCGAAGAATATTTTGGGGATGCTTTCTTTTGGTGAGATTTAAGCATCTATAATGCAACTGTTAAATTCAAACTTTAATCCAGATCGTAATATTGAGAGAAAGAGAAATTTTCTCCCAAGCTAATCGTGTTTGTATTGGTGGTCAAACAATAAGGGTATAATAGAAATACATTGACATTATTCTACATTTTGTAATTAGTTCTCCATTGAACTTGAGTATTATAAATCAGTATTAGAATCAGCGATTGTTTTTATACTAACCTAACCAATCAACGGCAATTCCTTCCGGAGAAGCAAGGCCCAGATCGATCACTTTCTGCGGTTCCGATCCGTTTATAAAGGCTCTCATAATTGTGCGCAGTTTGCTGTCGCTCCAGTATATTCGCCTGGAGTTTATGTCGAAATCTATAGAGCTAAAAATACATTTTAAGTCAAAGTTGTTTATTTAAAACTTTGAAAATTTAACGTAAATAGTACACCAATCGGGCGCCGTCTTAGGCCAAACCAAACGTTTGTGTTAGTCAATTCAGTATAATAAAAGGAATGCTGATTGATGCATACATCTCAAGGCGTCACCTTCATCACTCAAATTTGGCTAGATTATACAAATCTGTCAAAGCACAGATTTGCTATGTATTCAGAACTATTGGAATATTTAAATTAGTAAGCATTACCACCAACACTGAGTATTATTATTCTGCTTCATAAACTGAACTCTTATTTGGGTGAGATAAAGTGACGGAGAAAATTATCCCAAAAAACATTTACCTCTTTTGGAAGGCTAGTTCAAAAGACTGCAGATGATTTTGCGATGTATTTATTTATTTATTTGTTTATTGACGTCGTTCAACATTTACAAGATAAAATTTAGAAAGCATAATCTACACTAAGCTTAAGTTAACTTATGATAACCCTTTTAGCCATAATTTTAAACCTTTCTTCTGACGTACTAAAAAAACTTAACCTGCTGTAATATTTATTAACATTTGATGAAATTCTATTCACAGGACTATGTAGTAAGTAATTGGCTCTACAGTAAGGGATATGCAAAAAAGAATGGGTACGCGTCTGATAGCTTGGGATATGAACGCAGAAGGTATCACGACATTCAGGACTTTTGATAACATTGTTAAATATTTTAAAAGCAAAGCAGACGTAATAATATTCTCTTCTGCGGGCAAGGGTGGAGTGGTTCAAATAGGATTTAATCTGATCGATGGTTAAATTGATTCCAGATTCATAAAGCACGTGCCCGGCAAATTTGAGATATATCAGCTGAATATTACTATATGTACCATATAGTAAGGCGACCAGACCATATTAGAACATTCTAACAGAGATCTAACGTATTAATCGCAGTCACGTTTTTAAAGTTCCTGCATGTCCTCCTCACAAGCCCCAACATATGGTTAGCTCTGCTAGTCAACCTCTCGAAGTGCTCTGAGAATGTTAAATGAGTGTCTAAGTACACACCCAAATCCTTGACAACAAACACCTCTTTTAACGCAGTGTTGTTTATGGCATACTGATGGGGGAACAAAGCCTTTGATTTACTAAACCTTATAAGGCCACATTTCTCAATGTTGAGTGACATGTCATTGAATTGACACCAATGAAAAACTTGGTCAATATCATTCTGGAAAGAGATCATATCTTGGACTGATGTTACTCGTGTGAACAATTTCATGTCGTCAGCGAATAGTAAATAATTTGTGCTCAACCAACCACCCAGGTCGTTGATAAACAAGTTAAATAAAAGTGGTCCCAAGTGGGAACCTTGGGCAACTCCCCAAGAAGCAATTAAGGGTCTTAGATAAATAGCCATCGATTTTGACCTGTTCTCTTTCGGATAGGTATAAGAACGCAGCCATGAGAGCAGCATTCCTGAAATTCCACAATTCGACAGCTTCGAAAATAGGATGGCGTGATTTACCTTATTGAAAGCCTTGCTAAAGTCTGTGTATATTGCGTGGGCCTCGAAACTCATTTCGAAAAATTTATTGATGAAGTTTGTATAAAGGAATAGATTAGTATCGACTAAACGGCCAGAGCCGAATCCATGCTGGTGACAGACTATTATTTGTTGAAATACTTTAGTTAGTACTGATTCAATACAGTGATGTTCAAAGAGTTTTGGTATTGCTGAAAGAAGAGTGATTGGCCGATAGTTGCCAACATCGTTCCTACTTCCCGATTTGTGAATAGGGCACACATAAGATAACTTCTAAATTTTGGGAAAGATTCCAGAGTTTAATGATTTAGACAATATATAGTACAAGGGAAGGTAGAGAGAGTGCGAGGCAGTATTTCAATACCCTGTTATGAACACCATCCGGTCCTGCACCTTAATTTGTGTCAAGCTCAGCTAAGGCTTTTTCAATAGTAGTGGCACTGATACTGACACTGGAAATAGATTCAAATTTATGAGAGGAAACGTGATGGGCATTATAGAAATTTACGGGGTTGAAAACTGACGAGAAGTATTGTGCAAAGAGATTAGCGATATCACTATTATTATCGGCGTTATCAGTGTTAAGGTGCATCACCTTTGGAACTGCTCCTTGGTTGGGTTTGGACCGAACAAAGTGCCAGAAGTAGTTTGCGTTATCGTTTATAGCATTTTCAGCGTTGGTTATGTAATGGCGATAACAATCCTTAGTACCAGACTTACATTGTATGCGTAATGAACAAAAGGTATTATAATCCGTCTCGCTGTTTGATTGCTTGTATCTCTTGTGAGCAATTTTCTTTTGAAATATAAGGTTTTTAAGGTTGTTTGTAAACCAAACCGGAAATCTAGGACTGATTTGAGACTGCTTCAGAGGCACAAACATTCAAAACAGCTATCATCGCCTAAAATTGATAGCCAATTATGTTTGAAGAAAATTATCAATAAAAATAAAATTTGCTTGTTTAAAGTCATAGTATAGCATAGAGTACTTTCCACAATTCAAATACTTTAAACTCTTACAAGATATGGACAGTTCCAATGCAGGGTGATAGAGATCGGAATTTACTAACCCATCACACTTTACAATTGACTCTAGTTCAAAATTAGCAAAACAGAGATCCAGAATGGTATTGTGATCGTTAATCACATCGTTGAACTGGGATAAGCACAGAAATGTAGTAGTGTCACATAACAAGATTTCACTTGGTGATTTTATGTTACCAGGTAAGAGACCCAGATAATCGACACTAGGAGACCATGTAATATTAGACAGGTTTATAATATCCCACAACCAACACATGCTGCATCGCACGCACTATTCACTGAGCTTAGGTGATTTTCATAGACAGAGATATACATTGAAGGCGGGATATATACACAGCCGATGCAGTAAACCGAATTTCCGATTGTCACCGAAACCCATGTATTTTCAACATAGGGACAGCCAGCAGCACTTCAGGCTGAACTTGATGGCCAAAAGAGCGCCGCCGCCGCCAAGACTTTTAATACTGTTATTGGGGCCCCTGTCAGTTCTGTAGACAATGTAGTCAAAACCTAGAAACTCTGCATCATTTATATTAGGATCTAGCCAGGTTTCGGTGAGCGCAATTATGGAATATTCTTCAGACTGGGCAGCACAAAGGAAGTTATCAAGTTTTGTTTTAAGACCTTGGACATTAAAGAAAAATAAATAAATAATGTCTGTATTAGGTGCATCAAATGCACATACATTTTCCCAAAAGGCGAAGATTAGCTTAAGCTACTCTAACTCTCAACTTTACGAAACGAAACGAAAAATGAGAAAAAAAAAAGATCCAAGTACAAACAATAAATGAAAACAAAAATTCAGTAACAAATATTTTGGTGCCTGATTTTTAAATAAGCGATGCATAAATGTTAAGAAATGAAATTTAAACAGGAAAGACATCTTTATATAGCCATTGTAATCGGTAAATGTGTATGAAAACATGATCGAATTTTCTTACATTACAGACAAAACGACAACATGCATTTTGTGCACGCTGCAGTTTTGTTGAGTTATTGAATCAAGACAAGGATAATAGACGATTAAACAGTAATTAAAAATACATAACACCAAAGATTTCGTGAGTCTTTTTCTTGTTTTAAAATTCAAAATATATTTGTTGGCATAAAGCAGACACATAAGCAAATAACACTTTTGCAAGACAACTCCTACATGTTCTTGAAATCTTAAAAGTGAATCAACAGTTATTCCCAGAACCCTGACGCTATTACTAAAATCCATTCGATCATTATCAATTTCAATGTAATTATTATCATTTATAATAATAGCCCGACGATTTTTACTAGCAAAAAGTAATACTTTAGTTTTATTTGCATTAATATTGAGATTGTGTTCCTTAGAATACTGCAAAATTGATCTTAAATCGCCATTTATACTGTCAAAGGCCAGTTTTACATCATCGGGATCAAAATAATGAATTATCTGAGTGTCGTCAGCGTACTGGTATACCTCAGAACTCTCCACAGCAAGAGGAAGATCAGAAGTACACAACAAAAATAAGACAGGTCCCAGAATGGATCCTTGTGGAACTCCGGCAATTATGCGTTTCGGATCTGAATGACTATCATTAACACGTGGTCGTTGAGTACGGTTCCCGAGATATGACTTGAAAAAGGAAAGGACAATTTCGTTACAACCATAAAACTTTAACTTCGCCTATCAACAACTCGTGATCAATGACATCGAAAGCCTTAGAATAATCCAAGGCAACCATAATCGCAGCAATTTATTTTTTTATCAAGAGCTCTTATTATGTTATCCATGACGTTCAGAAGGGCAGTCGCTGTACTGTGCCCTTGTCTAAAACCAGACTGTCAAATTCGCAGTATATTATTTTCAATAAAAAAAACGTGTAAACAACTATTTCTAATACCTTTGACAGAATTGGTACTAAACTTATAGGACGCAAGTCCTGTAATGCGTCGGGGTTAGATACTTTGGGAATGGGGCACACAATTGACTCACGCCAGCGCTGTGGAAAGTAGCCCGTTTCTAAACAGGAATTAATAATATTTGTAACATGATCGATAATCTGTGGCAGACAAAGCTGTAGCATTTGCAATGAAATGTCATCACAACGTGGGGCATTTGATCGGATGTTTCTAATTATTTCTCGAAGAGTATCTTGATTAACCAAGGAAAAACTAAAAACCTTTTCAGAAAATTTGTTGTTGAAATAGTAATTAGTCTTATTTTTACAGTTTTCAGATTTTTTTGAATATGCTTATAAAACAATCATTAATTGCATCGGCAACACATAAGGTTCTGCATTTTCTTTGGATATTTTAATATTTAAATTGCACAGGCCTTACCAAAAATTTTTGGAGGATTTATCCCTTTCTAATTTCTCAAGATATGCAGCTTTTTCCTTTCTCACGGATGCCAACGCAAAATTACGCATTTACTTATAGCAATTCCAATTTTCGATATTTCTATATTTGTTTATATTATTATATGCTTTATCTCTCTTTAAAAATTAATTTTAAATTATCAGTAGCCACGGTGCCGCGGTTTACTTACTCTGATGGTTTTATAAGGGGCACGTGTACCGAACAAAAAATTGATATAATATTCTAGAAAACGAACCTTATCATCAATATTATTCATGTAAAAAATATAATTCCAGTGAATACTGGAAAGATCATTTTGAATTTTTTCTAAATCAAGATTTTTAAAATCGCGAACTTTAATTATTCTTTGTCTAGGTCTCGGAATCTTTATGCTTAAAACACAAAAAGGCATTTTGTTCTGATCACTAATATCTGAAGTTACAGTACCGGATCGAAGAGTGACTTCTTTATTACTTATAAAAATTGGATTTAGGCAGAAAAATTACGTATTAGAAATTCTAGTGGGTTCATTAATCAGCTGACTATAGCCGTGAGTATGTAAAGTGCCAAATAATGAATTAGGTTTGAGCATGTCAATATTTAAATCACCTGTTATAACAGAAAAGTCATAATTAACCAGTAGATGTCGCACAAATTCGTCTAAAAACCTAAGGATCTCGGACAGCCTGGTGTTTGGAGGACGATATATTAAAATTAGGGCCAACTTGTAAATACCAATTTTGATATTCAAAAGCAAAAATTTACATCGTTTACATTAGTATTGACAATCTCACACCGTAGGTCTTCTCTTATATAAACGCCTACACCACCAACTCTACTCTCTCTATATTTCCTATAAAATCTGTAACCAGGTAATGACAACACATCAGAAGAAACACCATCTTTCAACCATGTTTCAGTTTTAGCAACACTTAGTAACGAATTATATCTATTGTATGCCATAAATAACAATTAATAAAGAAAAATTGAAAATCAACAGAAATCACCATTCTTACATTTTGGTAAACGATAGATATATGACCTAACGATGATGCTCTCCAATTCGGTTTGGTTGAAAATTTGCCGAAAAGGGCCGTCGGGGACGAAACTCCTTGATTGCAGTACCCACTGGCCAAAGATTGGATTCTAGTAGACCTCTTAGAAGCGTTTCCTTAACTCCAATCTTAAAAGAAGCAACATCATCGTTTTTGCCCAAAACAAAGCATTTCGCGACTTTCGCGTCAGGAATGCAAAGTTGATTTTCGAGATATTCCAGAATTTGCTCTTCTGTTGTACTTATTTATTTATTTATTTATATTATTTATTTATTTATTTAAGCATTTCTGTCTAACAGGAAATCCATTTATAAGACAATAATGTACAAATATAAGTGAAAAATACAAATTAGTGAATAGGTAACAACTTGGATGACACCTACCAAGATAGAGCCATTGACGTCTCTCGCCTGCTAATAGAGGACCGTGCACTGTTCCAGTGCCAATAATTATAGGTTGCTTACCGTCGCGCATGTCAGGTTTATTGGAGTTCCAGGAATGAATGCGTCTTTTATATTTTAGATTTTATTGCATGCCTGAGGATGGGGTTCCTCGAGAGACCTGACGTATATAGGTGTTAAAATCAGAATTTGAACTGGGCTGCGTATATGGTGGTAATATTGCCTAAGCGGATTGGGAATCGTTGGTTTTAGATGCTACTAACTTCTTCAGTTGTTGCATATCCTTTTCAAGAGTGATTTTTTTTCGCAAGTCACTATTTTGGCGTTCTAGATCGTCCAAACGCGAATCATTTAGCTTAGAAGATGCGGTCGAAGGATTGTTCGCCGCAAGCTTTTCGATAATGCAACTCTTGACTTCATCAATATTGCATGTTCCATGTTTGGACGAATCCGCTTTAAAAGAACCGATTAATTTAGTAGTCTCTTTTAACTCCGATGTAAAGACGTTCATATCTGCTGAAAGTGCAGTTCCTTGATCATGAAGGTCGACTAGCTTATTCTGGAAGGAAGCGGTGAGGCTATCAATTTTTGAAGATAATTTGCCAGCAAGACTTTTGTAGAGCGGGTCGAAAGATTTTTGAAGTTGAGAATTCAGTGAGGCAAAGCACTTAACTAGATCTTTGCCTTGGTTTTTGACAGTAATCATACATGTATCACAGGCATACAACATAACCCTGGATCTCATCTGCGTTACTTGTGCCTCAGAGGTTGTAAACTTGGGGCAAGCCAGGCAGTGTGTGGCATTATAGAAGTCGCAGGTTATCCTGTATTTAACCTCCTTTTCGTTTAGAGTTGTATCACACTTGGAACACGACATAGCGTTAAACTGACTTCACTAACCCAAACAGACTATAGAAATACAAAATTTTTATTTCTCTGAAATATGGTAAGCTTCACTGTTTATATCATACAAAACGTACTATATATTTTACTAGCTTACTGGAAGACAATTTTACTTTACAATTTTACTTACCTAGGATGTTTGATGTTAGGCATATGCAAATTATTCTCAATCGGTTCGTTCTCAATACTAATCCTTCCGATACTACCATTTTTAGTGTACAATAAAAACGCTTCGGGCTTGATACAGTTCTGCTTGTCTTTGGTAAGCTCATAATCGATTTGGCAGGCGCACAATCTCGTTTTGTTGTAGCGGGGTAAACACAACTGCGAACAGTTCCCATTATTCTCTTTGCAGGAGTTCCATCCATATGGTTGACCTAATTTAATGGCTTTGAGACCCATGACGTTTTCCATTTGGTCTACTATGACCTGTCTATTGCTTCCTACAGAAAAAAAGTTATAATTTAAACATGTACAGGGAGTCCAAGTAAAACAACTTGATGTCAGGCAATTTATATACCTGTTTCCTTATGAGCTCGGTCAATGGCTCTGCGCTGCCAATCGGTCCAGTACAAGTGTTCTCCCATAAGACTGAAACCAAACGGATGCGGCAAGTTGTCAGTTATTAATGCCCGTCTGTCGGAACCGTCCAAGTTGGCGTACTCAATTTTGTCGAATTTCGCGTCGCACCAGTATATTTTCAAGTTTATCAGATCTAAAACAAAATAAATTTCTACGAAACAACTGTTCTCTAATAATTCAGGAGTTAGAGGGGCAATACTGTCAGATATAATCATTGCAGCGAACGTCTTATTTTAATTTGAACCCTTCGCAATTCTAAAAAAGAGAAAATGTATTAAAAGTTGTAGAAATTATGCAATCTCAAATAACATATGATAGTAATTCATAATTTTATGGCAATTGGATACCATCCTAAATCATTTATTCGCTTATCTAAACCTCTATTTACCAAACTGTTAAACTAAAGCCTTACCTAAGGTTATACCATTTGGCCACCCCAAATTATCGTGAACGATAAAAACACGTTCCGATCCGTCCAAATTTGACCTCTCCACTTTAGGATCTTTCTCATTCCAATCGGACCAAAATAGCCATCCTAGTTCGGAAGCAACAGCGATCCCTCTTGGGTCAATAAGACCATCCCCTACAAATATTGAATGTTTTTGAATTTCATCTCTTCTCTGACATTTCTCCAACTTTTAGCAGACGCCCTACTTACAGTACCTACCTATAATTACTCGTCGATAGTTGCCCTTCAGTCTAGCCACTTCAATTCTATCTGTACCAGTGTCAGTCCAATAAATATTTCGAGAAATCCAGTCTAAAGCGATGCCATCGGGATCCTGAATTTCTGATACAATAACATCTTGTTGATCGCTCCCTAAAATTTGTGTTCTTCATCGTAAAACGTGTATTTTAAAATTTTACTGTAAAGCTGTATGAAATGGAAATGTTAAGCAGACGTTTAAACGATTCAAACTACAGCCTGCAGTATAAACAATTAAAAGCTATAAGAAAATGGAAACACGAGAACTTAAATCGTGAGAGCTGCAGCCTCATTAAATATAACACATCCACAAGAAGGATACATTCTGAATATGAAAGAATTGATAGACGTACAAACACTTCATGGCCCTACCAGAACTTGGATTAGTAAGGCAACCATTGACCTGCGAAACATTCACAAAGCAATATATTTAACTCTTGTGCCATCACAGCTATCTATCTATAGCCAAAACCTTATAGAAAAATAGCTCAAGGAGCAGATGTCAGTTGGCCACCTATCATTGGCAATTGCTAATAAATCAATCCTTTTTTTGTGAAAGGTTCTTGAATATATTGAAGGAATCCAAATGCCTTTAAAAATGGGGATTCAAGGGATCATATTGGAAACTACCATCCAATTTGTATCCAAAATCAGATTTCCAAGATCTTCAATGGACGTGCTGCTGATTTTGTGGACAAAAAATATCGTTTCGTATCGTTTTCCAAAGAAATCTACAAGTACAGTGATGTCATTATGTTTAGAATTTATATATGACTAGCTCAATAGCAAGAATCATAGCACTATTTTACGTGTCGTCAAATATGTAATGCCCTTGCTCGGGTAAGATTCTTTATAGACAGGACACAGATTCGCGGGAGCAGTCTATATTATCATTCACTGTCAAGACGAAGTGTGAGACGGCAACATCTACCTCTATATCTAAAATTAAGTGCCTTAACCTGATAAATATAATCATTACGTTGACGTTGACGGGAATAACAGGGGCATTGTTGTTCTTACGAATTCTTCGCCAACACACGAACAGGAGAAAAGCAGCAACAAAGAGAACATTGATCAGAAAACTGGGATGGTTTTGTTTCTGATCCTAGTTGGAAAGAAGTAGACAATTTCGCCGAAATGTGAGTAGCCGGCCGGGACCAATCGTTGATTAAAATATACAAGAAGCTGCTCTACAGGCAGCTAACAAGATTCACTGGGTTTTCCTATCAGGGCTCGCAAGGGAAACTGAGGCTGAACATATAATCCAATTGCTTGGTAAGCATCACCTCGGCGACTGCACATGTGAAGAAATCAAAACAAAATCGAAGCTGGTTAAATCCTTTAAATGGAGATTAAAGTTATGGATGCTCAACTTTGACCAGTGGGAATTAGGGTAAACCATTTTTGGAACCTTCGACGCTGAAACAAGAGAGATCCTTCCAGAGGCACATCACGGTGGTGAGGGTAGAACTTTAAAAAGATTGTATTTTTAATTTTAAATTGTTGCTTGTAAACATACAAAGTCTTAGGAATAAAATTCCTGAAGTTGAGGTGATCCTTGGAGAGAATGATATGCATTTTCTTTGTGTTAATGAGCATTGGCTTAATAACGATCAGTTTTTAGCTTATCAAATACAGGGTTTCGGGCTGCCTCTGGTTTTTGTCGATCTGAGAAAGGCCATGGAGGGGTCGGTATTTATCTACGGAGGGGTTTTGCATATGAAAATCTTAACATTACAAAATTCTCGGAAGAGATGACATTTGAAATAACCGGGGTTTTTCTGAGGGACTATTCAATTCAACTAATAATTGTCTACAGATCTCCATCAGGTGATTTTGATGGTTTCCTAAGGATTCCCACTGATGCTCTTGACAATCTTAATTTATCATTAAATATTATCATAACAGGTGATTTTAACGTTCACGTTTATAACAATGATAGTAGAGCAAAAGAGCTTTGTTTTTTTTTGCTTCAAACATATGACCTTTACATTACAGCCGGTTTTCCTACTCGAATGAACGCAACTATTGACAATGTCTTTACTAACATCTTAGCTGAGGGATCCTTACCAAGCTCACTTCCAAGTAATCACCTCTCTGACCATGATAGTGTACTGTTTTCTTTTTCCCTTGATCTTTGATTTAAGACCAGGCAGATCAAAACAAGATTTAACATAGACCTGTGACTCGGGAGGGTCTGTTTTCCTTATATAATACCATAGAGAATGTGGATTGGACCTTTATAGATGATGCAGACATCAATTTTGCGCTGAGGTTTCAGATTTTCATTGATACTATTACTGATGCTATTGAAAGATGCTTTCCGCTAAAGTGTAGAATGACGGGCAAGCATGATCGGGGCGGGTACAGGTGAATGGGTTTGGTGAGGAGCTCAGGTGGATGCGCGAGATACTTCACACTCTCTACTCCATTATTTGGAGAGACCCAGTTTTAGTTCCAGCTGAATTGATGAATGGTTATAGGAATAGATATCGGGCTAGGATCCTTGAGACAAAGAGGTTGGCTTATGACTCTTATATAAGAAACTCTCCCAATACTTGGGTGTCAATGTGGCGGATTATCAAGCAGAGTTCTTCACAGCCGGCCTCACCTGGATGCACTCTTGATGCACAGGATTTCAACTCTTTTTCGTTGGCATTGCGGATGAGGTTGTGGCAGGTCTCCCTCCCACTGATAAGTCTTTCATGCAGTTTCTGCCTAGCAATCCAAACACCCACCGAGCTTTTTTCTTTTCATAAAACTACTTTTAATGAGGTGAGACAAAAGTTGTAACAGCAAGAGCAGGGATTGCTATAGACTCGACAACAGAATTGTCAAAATTTTAATGCATCTAATAACGTTCCCCTTAACCAGGCTTATAAATCTGTGTATAGTTAATAACATTTTTCCAAACTGTACTCAAGAATGC
Organism: Pissodes strobi; assembly: GCA_016904865.1. Taxonomy (NCBI): domain Eukaryota; kingdom Metazoa; phylum Arthropoda; class Insecta; order Coleoptera; family Curculionidae; genus Pissodes; species Pissodes strobi. The sequence continues at coordinate 35,279 of JAEQML010048704.1, read as the reverse complement.
TAAGGTCACACCGATCTTTATACACAAGGGATCAGCAGATGAGCTATCTAATTACTGCCCAATTTCTCTCCTTCCAATTTTCTCAAAGATCTTTGAGTCGGTGCTAAAGGACCTGATGAATGCTTTCTTTGAGGGAAACAATCTATTTCTGTAAAGCCAATTTGGCTTTCGAAACAAAAAATCGCCAACTTTGGCCATAGATCGTCTTGTTGAGATTGTTGCTGGGGCTATGGAGGGAGGTCGGGATTCCTATGCCTCCTTCTATGACCTCACAAAGGCTTTCGATTGTGTCCCTCATAATATATTGCTTGAGAAGTTGTCTGTCTACAATTTTGATGAAGGGGGTATAAGGATGATTGAGTGCTCCATGCCTGTCTGTGAGGCATGAAGTGCCACAGGGCTCGGTTCTGGGCCTTTTGTTCTTCCTGGTATATATCAATGATCTTGGTAACTTTAAAAAATACCCTAAACTCATATCATTGCTTGGTTGAGAGTGCACAGAGTGATGTTAATGATTGGTTCCTGGCTAACAAGCTTAGCCTTAACATCTCAAAAACTCAAAACATTAATTTCCGTCTTTGCACAGACCTTCAACAATTACCATCAGATGCTGAGATTAGGTTTCTTGGAGCGACCTTGGGCACAGGACTCACCTGGGAGAAACATGTCGATTCTCTTGGTGGAAAACTATCAAGGAGCATATATCTTATCAGAAGCCTTAGTGGGTTTGTCATGATGCCTACTCTGTTGGCGGCTTATCATGGTTACTTTTCGCAAACATGACATATGCCGTACTCAATTGGGGCCATTCACCCATTGACATCTTATTGAAGCATTCACCTCATGCTGAAAAAATCTTTAGACTACAACGTAGATGTGTTATGTCATGCGTTATCGTGACTGCTGTTGTCAATGCTTTAAAGAGCTTAAAATACTTACATTTCCCAGCATATATATTTTTTACTGCCTTACTTATTTAAAGGAAAATAGGTCTCGCTTCTCTTGTAATGCCGACCTGCATAACTACCAAACAAGGCAGCATGAAGATCTACTCCCTGACTTTAATAGGCTGGCTAGAACCAGGACAGGGACACTGATTACAACTGTATAATTTTTTTAATGTTCTCCCAATGCATATAAAGTTATTAGAGAACAAATCAAATCAATCAAAACAAAAAATTAAACAATACTTAACTGGGAAGGCATTTTATTCTACAGGGAATACCTCACGAATGACTTCTGACTTCTGATGTTATCTTGATGTTGGTGTTGCATTGGTTTCTGTCTGCCTTGATGAGTACTGCTGTGTTGTGTATAATGTATGTTTGCATATTAGGATAATGTTTTTATAATCCATATGTTCTTGTAATTTTATATACGGACATCTGATATAATGGTTATAAGTTTTAATTGAATTTTATATAAATAGTCTAATTATTGTGTGTCATATTCGACTTTACTCTCTACTGACCTGTATAAATATGATTTATGTATTTTATACTAATAAACATTTTCATTTCATTTCATTAAGCACCAACAATTAACTAATTTCAATTATACAATCCCATAATATTTCTGGAGAACTCTTCGCAAGCATCTTAAACCATAATCCGAGATTAACTGTTATACCTCTCTTTCAATTATTATTATTACCGAGTAAGGTACATACTCTATTCCAACACACCTTTCGTCAACTAAAGCTGATGAATTTATTTGTATATTTATGTTGCCTTATTTAAATCCTAGCAAGGCAGTATGCTCAAATTTAATGAAAATTACATACCAGTCATGAAAAGGGGATAATTATTTGGAATTGAATTGCAGGTATTTATTACTCACCATTTAATTTCGCTTTCTGAATTTTCTTGACCTCATCGTCGGACCAATAGATGTAGTTGTCTATAGGGTCAAAATCAACTGCTATAGAATATTTTACATTACCAAGAGGAATAACTTTATAGCTATAGTCTGGAGAGTCAAGGTATATAAGGCAAATATCTGTTCTCCTGGCTAATACTAGTAGTTCCTGTGGCTCTGCAGCGCATGTTTTGTTATCTGGAAGTTAATGAGAATATGCTCGTAATTTTATTTTGTTAGTATGGATTGTAATAATTGACATACAAACTCCCTCAGAAAGAAGAAAAGGAACAGAAAGAAATATAAAAAATCAACAAATCAAACCTAAAAGTTTTATTCCAATAGGACAAGAGCAAGTATAATACGGAGGATCGGGTGATAGCAAGCACAAATGGGAACAGCCCCCATTATTTTCACAGGCATGAGGAGTTCTGGGTTGCCGTTGACTTTCGTACACTTTTATGTCCATGGGGTGAGTGGTGACATAAAATTCTGAAGGACGTTGAGAAGTACCATTTTTCGAATAGTCGTGAATTGCTCTGGAAAAAAATATGTGAAATGCAATTAGCAAACACAAGTGCCATTTTTTCAGGAGCATATCAAAATATCTGAATTACTGTCAATAAATTTCAATGTATGTCAATCATGGAAATATTATTTTATTGATTTTTTCACAAACATTACTCATGGAATTGAATGGATATGAATGATTCATTATTTTAGATGTTAATAACATACAGGTAAATTTAAATTTGGCTTGTTTTTAAACGTTTTACTATTATTTTTGACCAATGATGGTGATGAAATACGAATATCTTTCTGCATTTTTTCTGAGGCTTTAGTTCATATAATTATACTGATATTATATCCATTCACTACCATGAAAACAGACTAAAAATATTTGAAATGTTGAAGTATGTCCATCCTAGCAATGTAGAAAACCATTTCTTAAAAACGAAATTAAATAAAGATTACTTACACTGTTTTCCAATCTGTCCAAAATAATTTGGAGTAAGATTGAGTCATTGCATAAGGATAATCTGAAGCCATTGGTAAAATAGTAGACACATTTTTCCCATCGTAATCCATAACCTAAAAATGTTAAGTAAAGAGAGAGATCAAATTCAAGCATTTGAGAGAATGTGGTAGGAAAGCATCTGTATTTTAATCTATTAGAACCAAAATTGTATTATTATAAATTCACCTTTATAAAAAGAAGCTTCCCATCAATCCAGTAGATTTTTTCAGCATCATAATCAATCGTAAGACCATTAGGCCAATAGATCTGTTCAGAAACAATAACTTTCCTAGTTTTGGGATCTCCGTTCATTCCAGCCCTCTCAATTTTTGGTACTTCACCCCAGTCAGTCCAAAATAATAAACTATACAGTGAAATATAATAAATGATAAACTGTATAATCAAGTAGGTATAAAGAAAAGTTGTAAAATATCTGCATGTTCAGAAAATGTTTTGCTACATATTCTGTCCTTAAAACTAAACCACAACCAAAATGGACTTATTGACATTTACCAGTAGATACTTTTTAAAAATATTATTCAGTCTTGTACTTCTAATAGCAATATAATAATATTGTATTATTGGATAGGTCTTTAACAAAATATTGTACCTATTTACACATCTATATTTTGTACTCAGTTTTCAAGTGGCAGAGATTAAATCAGCATTTCTCTTCTTAAACATTGCTTACCCTTTCATAGGAACTACAGCTATGGCACGCGGTTGGTCAATATCAGTCCAAAAAAGCACTTTACGGTGTTTTCCTTCCAAAGTTGCTACTTCTAATCTATTTGTTTCACTATCTGTCCAATATATATTGTTCGTAAACCAATCTATAGCTAAGCCATCAGGTACTAATACTCCATTTACTATTTCAGTCTAAAATCACAAAAAAATACAATGAGAAAATGCATATTGTATTCATCGCTTTAGTCAAGTGAAACCTACCTTATTCTCCGCTACTGAACCATTCAAGTGACAACAGTGTATGCTCTCAAGTTCATGATCTGCCCAACAAATCTTTTTGTAATCGTAATGAAAATCTATCGCAGATATGTAGGTGTAATTCTTTATAACAGTTGTGGCTTTTACTTTTTGATTTTTGCTTGTAAAAGTGGAAGTAATGATCCTTATGTCTTTTGTAGTAGAATATAGGAGAGTTACCGGATGGTTTGTTAAAGCAGGGTACCCTAAAATAAAATTAAAATCTCCATATTTCTTATAATATTCTAACCAATTTTTATATAAATAAATACCTGTAAAAGCTAGGGTTAGCAGGCATGGCCATATCCAAAGTCTACAAGTATTCCACATTTGAATATCAGCACCGATACATAATTACACCACAACACTATTTACATTTTCTAGAAAGAAGACTTTGATTAAATTCCTTAAAAACTGATCATTGAAACTGATAAAAAAAATCCCAGTCACAAGGATACAATTTAGAAAGCAGCGTTTTATCTTCAGAACGTTTACATTGGAGTCGTTTGATAGTGTGCATTATTTTAATTACGAGCAAGTAAACTATAAATAAAGAAGATAAAATAAATAAATAAACTAAGGATTTATCTTCCCGATCACGAATTTATAAACAAAGCTCCTTGCCATTGAGCAACATTCTTTTCTTCCGTATTTTTGGTGATCTGTCAAATTTGTTTATTTCTTGAAATGTGCTTATTTTAACTTTCGAATTCATATATTTCTGGATTTTAAGATTTTAATGTCGCGCCATCTGGCGAGTCTGCGTAAGGCATCACAATACTTCGATCATAGATGGATATAGCTAACGCAACTATATTCATCTATGCTTCGATTGATGGCGCTAAATCGCTAATTAAATAATTTAAAATAAAAATATTAATTCTTGACCGGAAAGAAAAATTTATAGTTTATTGATTTTATATTCTTTGGTTAATAGTTTATGTTATAGTTTTGTAGTAATTTTGTGTTAAATTTAACCGCAGTTTGAAAATGTGAGTAGTAATATTCAAATGTTGGATTTTCACAGATTTTGATGTGTAAAAATCTTACGTGGCGGTATGAGAAAAATCACGGCAAATGGGACGGAAATCTGTAGGCGGGGCGGAAGTGTGGGGACGGAAATGTGTAAACCAATTCTAACCGCTAGGGCGGTATTATAAACAATTTTGTCATTTAAAATGGTTTTTTTACGGATTTTAGACGATAAAAAAGCATATTTTAAATTAAACAAACCGTCAAGAGTATTATTTATTAATTATTATATTCGCAGTGTTTTTGGATCCATAGCACAGCTTATTTTTAATGGACGGTTGAATTTAAAATGAATTTTCGCTTAAAAATCCACGACAAATTCGTCCGAGGCCACGGCAATCGTCCTAAAAAAAAGTCCGAATTTTCGAATTTGTATACAATTTGGCAATTTAACGTTTTTAAACGGATTTTAGACGATAAAAGAGCATATTATTATTTTAAATTAAATGATCTGTCAAAAGTATTATTCAGATGTCCAGACCACCGTCTATAGATATTTAAAACAATATTGAGTCATAGCCCTCTTCTAAAATTTGGTTACTGACCTTCCCAAAGCAAAGAATGTCGGCCCAAGATGCTTAGGTAAATAAGCTCTGTTCATATGTTGATGTTATTCCTGGTGGCATTAGATTTGCGTGTCGAATTTGTGCAGTGAATTAATCCACTCCGAAGCTGCCAGTAAGTATTATTAAAGAATCCTAACTAATATTATAAATGCGAATGTGTTTGTTTGTTTGTTTCTTACGCTTTCACGCATAAACTGTTCCGATCATCATGAAATTTTGTGCAGATATTTTCAAGAGTATAGTAAAGGACATTTTTAGCTTTTACCCGCAGCATCGCTCGCCTTGATTTTTGCGGTTAGTTTCAATCCTATTTTTTAATTCCTGGAGGTTATATTTGTAAAAAGTTTTTTTCTTGATTTGGGCATGCCTTGGGTTAGTTTTGGTTAGTTTTTGTTCGTTGCGCCCCTGTAGCGAGCGAAGTAAGCGGAGGGATGTGCGTGAAGTGTAATATCAGACATTCTAATGTAAACGTTACAAAAGTAACGCACGTCAGGCGGTATCTGTGATGAGAATGTGCTTTGCAGACTGTCTGTAACCGTTAGTGTAAAACGTGTTCTTTCTTATGCCAGGCAATGTTCCAAATAAGTGGTTGCCTATATTCAGGTGTCACGCGGCCTAAGATGTCATTAGATTTTCATGTCGATGATCTCGATATAAAATATGTTTACACATCAGTGTCTCGAGTACTAGCAGACTCACTCAATTTTTTTTGCTTAAAAATAGTTCACAGACCCAATTTTACCGCCGTTGAGTCACACAATATTACAAATTCTACAACTATAAGTGTAGGTGCTGATAACGATACTTGAAAATTAGTTCGAAAAACTAACTCCCCGACGCGCTGCCCCTGCTTTTAAACGACAATGTCCTTGTGAGTACAGTTTTGTAATATCTAGTTTTTTTGAAAATCAAGAAAATAAACTTTACAAAAAGCATGTCCTGCAACAGGAATCGAACTCGAGCTGCCGTATCAGAGACACAGCATACAAACACTAAGCTATGAGACCACTTGAAAGCAATTCGCTGGACCATAAAGATATGGTGTTTGTCACAATTGTCTAGGGAACCTACTAACTTTTCGATGCGAAAGCTGCGGACATACGTAATGGCGAAACAAGAATAGGTATTATTATGACTTTGCATGGCCCTCCGCTCGCTACGGGGGCGCAACCAACAAGGACTGACCCAAGGCTTGCCCAAAATAATAAAAAAAGAAATAAATTAATAAAAAACAGACATAACGTTGGAAAAAGTAAACAATACATATGTTGCCAACGACGGGAATCGAACTCGCAGCATACAAATGACAAGCAGAACGTCTAACTACTACACCATCGAGGCTAGACCATAAAGACATGGATCATGAATCGTAAACTCTAAGAGCTCTTTCACACGAGGATACTGTATGCGAGATACGCGTATCCGAGATACAGAATCGCGGTCGAAAACTAGGACTGCTGCATCGAATTCACGTATTTCTTTAATCAGTACTAAAATAGTTGCAGTGGCGTGCATAGGTTCATCACTATAGACGTAGTAAATAATACCTATGACGATTAAATTTATACTGAAAAATATCCTGCGTCTATCATATCTTCTCCGATGCAAAAGTATCCATGTCTGAACACGTCCATATATCGTAATGGTAATTTTGTATGCGGCATACGCATTCAGGGTCCGGCGGCTGAAGTTGCCGGGATACAGTAATTCGGAATCGCGATTCTGTATGCGTCGCTCGTGCCGTGTGAATAGGTCCATTTGAATGTATGTTAAACCTGTATCCTGTATCTCGGATACGCGTATCTGGCATACAGTATCCTCGTGTGAAAGAGCTCTAATAGAATTGCCGAATCGGCTAAATCTGCTGCCCAGTGCAGAGTTTACGATTCTTGGACATGGATAATTCTGATACATTCGGCCATTACGCATGTCCGCATGCCCTAAACACTGCTATATTTTTCAACAATGTAATGCCCCCTTAATATTTATCTGATGTAATGCGCGCGCAACTCTGAAGGCATGTGACCGAGTTCTCGGAAACGGGTACTCTTTTTCAGGACCAGATTAATCTGTCAAATCTATAATTTTTGAAATATACGCTTTCTAATTTTTGCTTCAAATATTCTCAGAATTTCCGATCGTGCATTGGCGTCATCTCTCGCTCAGTCTTAGCATCACTGGTGAGTTACAGGTTTCTGTGTTCTGTCCTAATATATCGTTTTTCAATCAAACAATGCTGCCAAATTTGGTAAGAACCAATTTTCTATAAATTTAGGATAAATTAGGCTGTTTCTGAATCAATACAGCAGTTTTTATGAAATTTTAGCCCCTTTTCATCAAGAAAAATAACACATTCTTCATGCTATTGTAAAAATGCACAACCGAATTGAAGGCGATTCAGCCATGTTTTTGTTGGCAACGCCGTGGACCTCTCGCGTTGTTGATGGCGTTTCTGTGTGCACTGTTGTCACTTTTTGTTCTGTTATCCTAGTTTAAAGTGAAAAGTTTTGAAAATTTGGGTGAAATCCATAAATTAGACATCGTACGTAATATTCTAAAATAGTTTTTTGGCCTTCCAGATCGATTGCAGGACATTTATCTCGAGATTTTGGTCTCTAGCCCGAGCTAAAATACTGTAAAAGCTTGTCCCTGGGACGTCGTGTCAACGCCACAAATCGGATGGTGGCGCTAAGTTTGAATTTATAGGTAACTGATGTTTTTTAAAATTTAAATACCCCAATTTTTGAATCAGAAAGTGAATAAAATATAATTCACTTATCGGCTTGCATGAATCCACACACCAACTTGTGATTATCCAAGTAAAGCATTTTTGTCATCAATTTTTGCACAGAAAATAAAGTCGAGGAGAATATATATAATTCATTATTATTATCTTTAATCGAAGACATCATGGAGAACGCAGAGGGGCGAGAGATATTGGAAAACGTAGTCATAACATCTGAGGGAGCTGACGGGCCTCAGTATATTAGACTGACAGATAATTCACAAATTATCAGTTCCGAGCTTTTGCAAAACCATAATGGTCTAGTTGTTGACCTAGGAGGAAATGATTTTATACCAGTAACCTACGGGTAAGAAGATACTTAATTTCCTGATGAGTTTTTTTTTAATTCATTTTAAGTTTAAGTACATAAATATAAAATAAGAAGTAGATAACTCTGTATGGTCATCTATCACGTTTTATTCTGTTTTATTTTAGTTAAATTACCTGTGTCTTATGATTATTAAGCCAAAAGCTAAGGCTGTTTAGCATTTTCCTAATAGAGTACTTACTTAACATTTTTTTTCTAACATGAAAATGTATATATCTTGTTAGAAATGATATTATCTGGGTTAGCTTAGGTATGTAAAAAAATTTGATCGACAAATAATTAGTAATCATTTTCAACTAGTTCTGCAGATATTTTGACCCAAGAGTTAACGGAAGAAGATCGGAACCTTGCTGCTGCATTAGTGGCTGTTCAGCTCAGTCAACAACAGAAGCAGCAACAGTTACAAGATGCGGCACTTCCTCCTTTGATTGGTGAGTGGCAAATTCTAAACAAATATTAGGTATTTATTAAACTGTGGAGGGACAACTTACACAAAGTTATTTATTGAGTCATATAATATGAATCATAAAAGTTCAAGTAACGGCCCTGTTGTTTACCTGGAAGAGATTTTTAATGAATTAATTTGTTTGGTAATTTTCGATGATTTGAGATATAGGCATTTTAAAAATTAATATGTTCACTTACACTTTGAGAAATGAGCAAGTCAGTAAATCAATAATAATCAATATCTTGGTTTTTATTCACTGTATTCTTTCAGCTGGAAATAAGATTCTTGAAGAACATCAACAACTGATCCTTACCCAAGATAAAGCGACTGGCAACCCACAATACTTGAAGATTGTCAACTCAGACAACATCTACATCGATCAGCAGGGTGTTCACAAAATCGTGGAAAATGTCAGAATCGTCGATAACACTGATCAAAATCTACCAATTCAAACTGTGCATAGTGTTGAAGACGAACCACAGCATCATATTCACCTTAATGACAGCAAAATTGAAATTATCGAGAAGGAAGATGATGATGAAAAAGCTGATTCTGACAGAGAGTCTTTTAGGTGAGCACGTTGATTGTTTGTAGATGATTTATTGCATGTAAAATACAGCAATTTACGTACAAAGCTCGAAATTATACGAAATTATTCTTATATCAATTTCTGTAACGAAAATTAATTAAAATTCGGGGGCAATCTCCTGCAATGCAAATCGAGCTTTTATTTAATTTTTTAAGTTACCTGATTCACTTTTTTTAGAAACGATCATCGGTCTTCCAAGAAATCTTTGCCTCACAAAAAGAGGATCAGCAGAAAGCTGAGGAAAAACAGCACCGTATCAACCAAGAGATACACGTGTAGTTTTTGCAATGACGTTTTCACGAATAATGACGAATATCAACAGCACGAGGGTACCTGCAATGCTGCCAAATTGCCGGTGAACTCTCCATTTTCGTGCCAGTTGTGCAATACACCTTTTGTAGATCAATTAAAGTAGGTATACAGTTTTGTATTATCGCTAAATTCAGTCTAGAAATATGGAAGTCAAATTATATCGACAATAATTTCAGGTTCTTTGAACATTTGAAGAAACATTATGAACCTGGTGGCCTCGCTGGTCCTCCAATCCTTGATTCTCCTGCCGTTCCCGCCCCGTCTCCTGAAGAAAAGAAGAAAAAGGCTTCGCCCCCTCCCAAACAGGACCGTAAGGTTCTAGTCGAGGAAAAAGAACCCCAAGAAACCTTGTTGTCTAGTTTGCTAAGTTTGCAGTGCATCGAGTGTAATAAAACCTTTAGGTAAGAGGGTTAAAATAGCAATTATGATAAATAAGTGACGTTCCAAATAGCTATAAAACTATTTAAGAGTATGACGATAATTTTCACAGAATTGCAGTAAAAGTGTCATAATTTATGTATTGTCTGTTAGGCGGCAGAAGACATTCGAAGCCCACATGAGAGATGTACATACAAATAAACCGGAACCAGAAGATGAATTCTCTGACGCGGAGGACATGATGGCAGGTAAAAACCGTATTTATTTTATTAAAACGCGCCCCAAGAAGGCAATGACTCGTTCGAAATCACACGCAAGTGTCGTCCGTTTTAAAGGAGGTGCGAATTACCTTTTTAATTTCAATAACTGATAAGAGTTTCTCAGAGTGAATTCCAATTAAAAATGTGGTTCTTATGTTCATCTGCAAGTATAGAAATTGCAAAAAAAACAATTAAGCCAAATTTCTATTTTTGTATATATTTTTTACTACAAAACCTGCTGGCTCAGATGTTAAAAAAAAGATAGAATGTAGCTATGTCATTTTGACATAACTTGTCATTGCCCGACAAAAGTAAAATTTCCCTTGAATTGATCTTTTCAATGAAACCCGAATTCGCCTAATGGCTATACTTGAATCTAATGTTGAATTAGATAAGTTTAATACTAGTATAATCTGACAAAAACAGTTTAATACTCAGGTTTTGAGTTGCTGGCTCATTATAAGCACCATCTTTTTATTTATTTATTTATTTTTCTCTCTTATCCTAACTAACTAATCCTTTAACTAATTTTAAAGTAATCATGGACAAATTTAAGTTCAGGTGTTGTGCAACTAAGCAATATAGTTATTTTATTTGTATCAGTTGCAACAACCTATTACACCAAAGTTGCCTGGAAAGGGACTTTAAATCACATGTGAAAATAGGTCAACAAAAGGTACTATGTTTCAAAAACTGTATTGCCATGCATGATGGCTCTACTAGTAGAATAGACATTTTTTTTTTTTAATGAACTAGAGAACTTGAAACAAAATTACCACACTTCGAAAGCTGAATTCAATAGAAATGCAGAGGAGTATGAGCAATTACTAACTGCAAAGATAACACAAATAATGGAATTATATAGAAACAATGAGGACCTACAATTGAAAATATCCAGCTTAAAGTCGGCATATAAAAAACAACGTCGTTTGACTGAAAATCTTGATGAAGAAATAATTTCAACAGAGAGAAAGCCGGTTGACTCCCTTAAAAACAAAACAGAGGAAGCAGCTGCACTTAAAAAGAAGTTTGCTGATTTGGAGTGTGAAAGAAACTCCCTAGAGGAGATAATTGCCAACCAGTCAAATACAATGGATGACCCTCAGAAAAGAATTTATGGCTTGTCGACTATAAATAAATCAATGATTTCGTCAATTTACCTGTTGGAGGTGGATAATAAATGCTACACTGATGAAATCGCTCAACTGAAAGAACAGTTTTCCAAATTCACGTCACAACAGACAAATTGCCGTTGTCAAGTATCTGATAACATTAAGCCTACAGTTTGTGTTCCGTAGCTGAATTTAATGGATCAATTAACAAGAGCTGCTGACTTCCAAGTTAACAAGCTCACAGATACTGAAGAGGTTCCTGATTATTTAATAGATCACCCTAAAAGGCCAGATACGTGTTTTATTGGATGTCTTGGGTTCTTCTTACCAAACATCCGGCACTGTTTTTAGCAGCTGCACAACCAAACACCTACTTTCGCTTAACTATTAATATTGGGAAAAGTGATACCTTTGTTATTAGCCTAAATTTATCATATACAAAGCGATCACTTACTCAATTACATAAACTTCTATCTATAGGTAGGTTTAGTAATTTTATTTTTGTGTTCAAGTGTGATTAATCATTTTCAGTCATCAACATACAGAAATTTAAATAATTTTATAGCTCGATTTTCAAGCAACAACTCCTGCAGTATAAGAGTTATACACACTAAAGAACAGAATGATAGATTTCGCCACTCTATTCATTCGTTCAGTAAACTATTGTCATTGTATATAAGTTATAATAATGTTAGAGGATTGTGATTGAGTTAGTACCTATAACTAAAAGGTATTTAATTATTTTAATTAATTAGTTGGGCGCTACTTTGTAACTAATTAGTGTTGCCCACTTTGTGATGAATTTCTAGCTCAGTCGTACTTATAACTTATTATTTGGCTCATTCACCAATTTGTAAGAATAGAGCAAAAGTTAATTTATTTCGTTTATTTGAAGGCGTGGATTAAACGATTTCCTTTGGTGATTTAAAATTTATATGGCGCCACTTACGATAAATCAAAAAAGGTAAATTAAAAACAACTATATATTAACTATATGTTTAAATTACAACTTATGGCACCATGTGCACTGCAGTTTTGAACATATTATGAATATTGACTTAAAATTAGATTACAAATTCAATCAAATGCAATTGATCACTGAGAATTTGATTCACCAAAATGATGAAATTGAAATTAGCTTTGGACAAATTTAAAATAAATAAAATCTAGGTCTTTGCAATTCTTTCATATAAGCAACGCGTTACCTACGTTCCCAACTGTTCTCATATTATCCGCAAACCACGTGGATCGTTTGGGATCTCCTCTGGAAACTTCAACTCCCTGTACCTAAGCTTCCTAGCTATAGGCGTGTCCAGGGCTTACCAGTCATTCCAGGAATGGTTCCCAGTTGTCTGCACGTGCCTGCTATCGGATCGATTGTCACCACAATGATCTCTGTGACTGTTGTCTTGTAGGAACGTTGAACGTTTACATGAAAAAAAGAATTGGGTGTCTTAGACCGGTGTACACTGCTAATTATAATTATACAAAAGAGTATCCTATGGACCTCAGTTTGATAGACAAGGTTTTAACAACAACTTGAAAATTCACTGGTTACATAATCAGAACTTAAATTACAATTTAAGTTCAGCAAAAATTATAGATAATTATGATTAAATGACACTATGAATAATAACTGCTACTCAAGGTATATCTTTTCTTTAATTAGAAATATGAAATTCAAAGGAAATAATGATTGAAATTAGAAATTCAAAAGAAAATTATGAAACTTGTCCAACAGTGGCTCTCGGCAACTTCAAATAGAAAATCACTATACTTTAATAAAAAAAAAAGGAAGAACGAGGTATAACCTCTCTTAAACAAGTCTAATGACTCCAAATAGGTACTTAATTTATTAAGATGACCCTTGGCACATAATCAATAATTGTACGTAAATTTCGTCTCAATTAATCAAAGATAAAGATAAGATAATTACTATTTCGCTTTGAGATAGGAACTGTGTTTATAGATAAAGAAAAAATCAACCAGGTAATTTTACACGTGATTAACCTCTTTAACAAGCAAACCAATACAGATACATCATGGATCAAACGTTGACACGATAAGCAATCATAATTATAGTTTAAAGCAACAAATAATCTGAAAAAGTAATGAAATAAGTCTGAAAATTTACTATAACTAACAATATTGCTACGAAAAACCAAGAGAAATTCTACTACAAATTCAATTTACTTCCTTTTACAGGAAAAGATAAAATCTGCTCTGCGAATCCTCCCAACAATATCGTCAAATCTAAATGAAAACATCTAAATAATGTGTGTGACCGTTTAAAACTATGAAATAATTCCGCTCTCGACAAATTTGGATTAAACCATTATCAAATTACACGAATTTGATCAATAAGAAACGCAACTATTCACCAAAAAAAATCGGTATTTAACCTTAAGATCACCAAAAAAATTTAGAATTGTTGAAATCGCAATTACTTAAAAATGCAATACAAAAGCCAAATATATCTAACTGAATTGGAAACAATTTTTAATTATTTATTTAAAGTATGAAAGGATTATTGAAAAATACGCAGAATGAATAAGATATTCTAAGATCAAAAATTATTACGACTCACCGTGCCCACGTTTTAACACAAGATGAGACGAAATTTTTCAAACTGTATATTCTACCCATTTAAAATTCAACGTTTTTTTTTTTCATTGGCCAGTTCAAGACACATGACAAGAAACACGGCGTCAAGCTAAGGAAGCATTCAAGCATTGCCTATCAATATACCAAACATTGAACTGCCTATCAATATACATTGAAAACCATTGACAAATAGGTAGAATAAATGGAGCGGAAGAGACAAATATTTCATAACATTATATTTAACATATATTCCGTTACAGTACCTATCAGTCTCAATCCGCTCTTGCGCGAGTTGAATAAGATTCCTAGTGACTCTTCTGTTACTCCTGATTGTAAGGGTAATACTTTTTTAGAAGGTCAGCCGGAGGTGGTATTGAATTATGAATATACACCCTGTTAGAACTAAACTGGATGAATTAGAGCTATTTATTGAATCAATTGATTTTCCAGATATTTTAATCCTTACCGAACATTGGCTGAGGCATGACGGGCCTCTTAAATTATCTGATTATATAGTTATATCAAAAATTTCTCATAGGGAATTCTGTCATGGGGGCACTGTTATATTGATGTATAAGGACTTTATCTCTAAATTTGCGTTTATGCCATTAAATAAATATGACTCTCTTCTAAAGGAAAATAATTTCGAGTTTTCAATGGCTTATTGCAAAATGTTACATATGTATGTGCTGGGAATTTATAGGTCTTCATCTGAGAATGTAGAGTTGTTTATCGAAATTCTGGAAATTTTATTGTCGGGCATTCCAGTCAATGAAAATATAATAGTGTCTGGCGATTTTAACATAGACTTTTCTGATCATTTTAATAGTCAGACCATAACATTGTCCAATCTTTTAATTTGAACATGCATGTATGCATGAATCAACCAACACGTATCACGAACCATTTAGCTTCAACAATTGACTATGTATGTTCCAACCTAGGTAATGAGAATATTATCGGTCACTGTAACAGTCCCGGGTTATCTGACCACGAGGCCATTGTAACTAGTCTATTACTTTTTATACCCCCCAAACATACTAGCACTGCGCATGGCAGACTATTTACACAAAAAAACTTTGCAAGATTTAGTAGTCTTAGTGATAATGCCAGTTCGGGTGAAATCTTGAACTCGAGTGATGACAAACTTGAGGCATTCCATTCAGGTGGCGATCATGACAGTCCATCTAATTTTCGCCCAATAGCTCTTCTGCCTGCAATGTCTAAAATCGTTGAGAGGTTGGTGAAGGTTAGAATGATTTATTTCCTGAACATGTTTAATCTCTTGAGTCCTAGGCAGTTTGGATTCCAAGAGACAAAGAGCACTGGAGATGCTGTATTTGACCTTCTGCGTGTGCTCTACAATCAGCTTAACTCTGGTGAGGCTGCAGCAGCAGTGTTCTGTGATGTCTCCAAATCCTTTGACAGTGTGGATCACAGAATACTGCTGCGGAAGTTGAAGAGGTATGGCTTTAGAGGCTCTTGCCTGTGCTGGTTCGAATCCTACCTGTCGGGTCGTGTTCAGAGTGTCAATTTCAAGGGCTGCTGTTCAGATGAGCAACACATTTCTCTGGGTGTCGCCCAGGGCTCTGTCCTGGGGCCTATACTCTTCCTTTTATATATAACGACTTGTCTCTATTATCAATAGGAGGAGAGGTAACTACCTTCGCCGACGATACCACCATTTTATGAAATGAAAAAGATGTAGAACAGCTAAAAATGATCTTGGACACTGACCTGATTAAGGTTAAGGACTGGTTTGATGCAAACCATCTCAGCCTTAATGTCTCTAAAACTAGCTTATTAAGTTTTAAGTGTTCTATGGACAATGTATTCTTACAAGACGAACCCATCCAGGCACAATATTCTAATAAATTTTTAGGTCTTACAATTGATAGTAAACTCAAGTTCCATGAACATATTATCGGAGTTAGTGGTAAAGGTTCTTCTGGTTGCTATGCTCTGAGAGTGATATCAAAGAATTTAGATTTTCACATAACAAAAAAATGTTGTGTGTGCTTAAGACCACACGATAGAAGTGAAAACTTCAACACGCGGGGTCATCTTTGGTCAGAATTTCGATCCGAGCCTTCGTTGCAGAGATACCCTTAAATTGGGGTGGGGGGGGGGTTACGGGGTCTCGTTTTTGTCCAGGATCTTCTTTTTTACCTCGGCTACAACCCCTGAAAATTGTAGCCCTCTACCATAATACGGAAACGGTTTTTCCCCCAAATCCCCCCCTCAAATTAGAGCTCCGGTCCCCCCGTATGGTCTAAGGTGGCCCCCCATAGGGCGCACCTACCATAAAAATTTCGACTCCGTACCTCTCCCGTTGTCCCGAAATTAATTATTTCAGTTTTTCCTTCCTCTCCCTTCCCTGACCAAACGGGGGTGTGGTACGGGGTCCCGTTTTCGTCCAGGGTCTTCTTTTTATCGGTTACATTCCCTGAATACTTTGGCCCTCTACCTATACGGGAACATGCCAGTAGCAGGAGCATATATCCGAGCGTGACGCGTGACGTTACATATCCGAGCGTGACGGCTCGGTCTCATTCAACCCCCCACAAAAAAAAAACGCAAAACGCACCTAAACAAGCTTTCACTTCAAAAAATGCTTAATACGCACTTATTGAGTCTCACCTTAGCTATGGTATTTGTTTTTGGGGCTCATGTGCTGGGTATCCTTTTAACTCACTATTTGTCCTTCAAAAGAGAGCGGTTAGAACCCTTTGTGGAGTAAGGAATCGAGAGTCTTGTCCGCATTTTGTAAGACTTAGGATATTGACGCTCCACTCTATATATCCTACAAACGGCAAGTATTGTTTTTAAAAAACATAAGAATGAAATTTTCGTAAGTAATTCTTCTGGAACACGAATGACCTACACCTTCCGGTTGCCTATTCCACACACTAAGCAGGTGAAAAATTCTTTTATTTATATGGGGAAAAAATATTTAATCATCTACCTGTTGAAATTATGACTATAAAATGTGTAATTAGTTGCTAGCCACTAAAGCATACTACTCTCTTGATGAATATTTCAATTATGTCTTTCCATAAGTTCTCTCTGATATATTGTTAATACATATTTTAATTCATGTCATTCTTGTATATTTTATATTTAATTTTGCCTTGTTTTGTTTGTTTATTTTAATTTTGCAGGGCTTTGCTAACAACTATAGTTATTATAATAGAGCTATTTTTGAATTTAAATTTGAAATTTAATGATCTTGCTAGGAATCGACGTAGCGGTAGACTATGACAGTATTCAAGGGGACGATGGCGAAGACGACAGCAAGGCCTGGTACCAGGAGGAAGAACTCCACCAGACTGAGAAGGACCTCGAGGAACTGGAAGATAAGAACGAACACGTTTGTCATCTATGCAAACAGCCGTTTGCTCTCAGAGCTATACTACTGCAGCACTTGGTCACTTGTAGGGTTACCAGTGGTATGACAGGTATGAAGGATTTTTGTTTTCCCTTTCGGTGGTTCCGTTATGTTAAAACATTACCTTATATTTAAAACTTTTGTATATTTTTTGTGCTAAATCACCAGGACATACCACATTAACATTTGAATTTTGGAAAACCTTTATGCAAATAGGAAAAAAATCTCAATATTCGATTAACAGCATGAATTCTGGTTAGTTTAAACTAACCAGGGTCTTAAACGTAATGACTGCAAGGCTTCATCTCTAAATAAATTAATTTGTTTTTAGAACCCACCCCAGCAGTCATTGTACGCAAGAAAAACAAGAAAATCAAGGAGAAACTAAACTGCGAGCTGTGCGAAAGAGTGTTTAAGCATAGGAACTCTTTGGTTTACCACATGAGGAGCCATAGCGGAGTCAGACCGCACCAGTGCGAGCTTTGCGGGAAAAGTTTCTTTGCTTCTAGCGCTTTAAAAGGTAAGCTACATTCAAACCGTTTCCCTTTTTTTTACTATTTTATAGGTGTAAAAATTAATCATTTATTGTTATATATAATTACGATTATAAATTAAGAACCCTACACTATATTAATATATTAAACATATACGGCAACGTCCCGTTGTACCCGTCGGTTTGTTTACTTTTTCGTCTCTGTTATAAATGCTGTTAATGCCCAGTATGAAGATCGACGAACGTCTGCTAATATATAAAGCACATCCATACCTAGAGACAAACGCCCCCCAAATCCTAATTATAATGTCATGTGTAGTTGGCACAGGCTTAATGTTTAAGTGTTTTTTACACAACAAATTTGACACTAATTGTCAATATAAGAATGGGGCTGTATTAGAAGAATTTGGTAAACGACTTCATCATGTTGGCGGATAAATTTATCAAGAGAGATGTGATCCGTGTTTTCCGGAAAAGAAAATGCAGTTAGGGGCCGAGGAGTTTAAAATGAGTGCCTTGACAAACTAGCTTTGATTTCGGGAAAACTAACTTAATTGTTATTAGTCCTCCATTTGCTCGTGATCGACAGATTCTTAATAGACTTTATTTACGAAGTAACTTTAATCATCCACCAAAGCGTCAAGAGCAGTAGCACTGTTTCTCAATGTGGACAATTTTACAGAGCTGAATGACAAGAATTGGAATGCAGAGTAGTCACTGAGCTAAAGTTCGTCACGAAAGAGATCTTAAAGTTGTCAAGGCAAGTTGACCAACCATCAAGTCAAAATGTTGATAGGATACATCATCAGCAAGCAATTCCAGAGCCTGAACCAAATTTTTGTCATCCTCAGGGTCTCCCGAGGTCCCCCTAAACCTTATTATAGTATATTTTCAGAATGTCAGAGGGCTTCGCACTAAGGTAGATGAATTCCTTAGAAATGTTCGTTCATGCAATTATGAAATAGTAACCTTAAGTGAGACCTGGCTGAATGATGAGATTCATACCTCAGAAATATTTGACAATAGATATACAGTGCCCAGACGCGATAGAAGTTATGCTGAATTGAACTGCCAAGGAGGTGGTGCTGTTCTGGTAGCGATTCTAAGCCCATATCCAGTTTCCTTAATTGAGACTACGGCTGATGCCCTATATGAGGACGTTTGGGTGAGAGCAAAATTTGAGAATGTTAATGCAACCCTGCAAGCCTTCCTGTAACTCAGACCCAACATGAACCTCAGAGCCGTTCTTTGAAACCCAAAAACGCGGGCCGAATGCGATGAACCACCCAGGCCAAAACAGCATAGATCATCTTACTGTGGAAAATAGCAAAATATGCAGTTCTCAGTGTTCCCTGGGATACACATCCCACTAGATTCCTCAAAACAAAGACCCCAGACCTAAGTCTATCACACAACCCTACAATCTGAGGCTCCCAGATCAATCTTGAATCCAGATCCACTCCAAGAAATCTGACAGATTCGTATTGGTCACCATTGATCTCGAAAATATCATGCTTTGGGTCTTTTCTGCATTAAGAAGCAAGCGATTTGATAGGAATCACTCTCGCACAGCTTCCCGAGCCTCCAATAAATTTCTCTCTACATCCCTACAATCTCTCCACACACTCCAACAGTTGTATCGTCTGCGAAAAGCACAAACTTGGCACTTTCAAAGCTAAGTGGCAGATCATTCATGAAAATCAGAAACAGAATTGGGCCCAATACTAATCCCTGTGGTACCTCAATATCCAAGAGTACCTCCGCAGACAACACTCCCTCTGGTACCTGTTAGCAAGGTATGACTGCGTCAATTTTATACCGTTTTCACTAAAATTATAGGACTTTAATTTTTCTAATGAGAAAGTGTGTGACACAGTCAAAAGCCTTGCTGAGGTCGCAGAATAGGGCATCAAAATATTTTAAGCCTTCGAATAAGTCCATAACTGCATCCACAAGCTCATCCACAAGCCATTACTGTGCTTTTCTTTAATCTGAAGCCAAATTGATGGTCACTGAGTAAATTGTTGGTCTCAAAGTGTTCAACAAGTTGTTTTGCCATGATCTTTTCAAATATTTTTGATATAATGGGCAGTAATGAAATTGGTCTATAGTTTGTAACCTGTTCTTTATCTCCTTTCTTAAACACAGGTGTAATAAGACCTCTCTTCAGGACCCCCGGAAAGACACTCATAAATGCACCGGTTACATAGCTTTGCGAGAGGAATGTACACTAGGTTTTTACAGATTTTATAAGTTGCACATTTAGTCAATATATATATGTACATTTTTTATTTTTTAGTTTTGATATGATATCTCTCATTTCAATATAAGATGTTTGTTTATATTCAAACATATTAGATACAGAATTCACATTTCCCAAGTATGAAAGTGGGGCAGTGGCAGAGGGTGGCGTGTTGTTTGTCAGGTCATGAGCTGTCCCCGCAAAATAACTATTGAAGTCTTGAGGAGATATATCACAGTCAATAGCACCTTTGTTTTTTGAATTAGCTGCCTTTTTTGCGTTGCATATGGCAGTTCTATATTTATTTTTAATTTTTTTAAATTCTATCCAATCACTCATTCGATTATACTTCTTGCACACCTCATTTAACAGAGTCAGACTCTCTCTCATACCTCTCAGACCATTATCAAACCAATTCACTGTGCGTGGTTGATCTGATCTGACAGTAAGTTCTCTTTTAGGGAAAGATTCCAAGTATGCACCCTCTAGAAGATCTATTAAAACTTCAAATTTCCGCTCAATATCAATCTTCATATTGACAAGGAAATCCCAGGAAACATTCTCAATGATACTATAAAATATATTCAATCCGTTTGGGTCGAAAGATTTTTTTTCCGGGAATATATTGACTTTAGATCTAAACGAAAAACTGATCTGTTGACCCAAATGATCTGAAAGATGGGGGTTTAAAATTTTCACTGAAAGTGGGTTAAACTCAATATTGACAAAGACATTGTCCAAGCAAGCCTCACCACGTGTGGGCTGATAGATTGCAACTAACCGAAACCGTCTATAAACCCGAAGTGTAGAGATCTACGTATATAATAGAATAGAGGCATCTATACTGTACAGACTGTACTCCATCGAATAATATTATTTGACCAGGCAGAGGCCGCTGTGCCAAATTTCAAATGGTGCTATGAAAACTAATATTTGAGCACGAAACATCTTTTAGCATTGGTAACATGATTTGAGATTGCATTGCTATTTAATTATTATTTTTTTATATTTTTTTGCAATAATATTATAATAGTGGTAAAGGAGGACATTTCGGTGACAAGGGAGAAAGGAGGACTCAACGTTTTAAAGAAGGGCCAAGTGTCCTCCTTTCGGGAAAACTAACCCTAGGTATGCACTAAACGTATCTGGAAGAAGTTCTGCGTCAAAAACACTAGGCTTCAACCATGTCTCGGCAACAACAATCGCATCATAGTTTGAAGCTTCCAAGGAGCGCAAAAATATCTCTGTCTTGCTGTTTAAGCCCGTGAGATTTTGATAACAGCAGTAGAATGAGGTTGGTCTTACACTTGGCGGAACCAAGGCTACATGACGTTTCTTTTAGCCATAGTTTGAAATTCATATATTTCACCTGCCCCTTTAGGGCGTTCTAAATCATTCCTAAGACGATATAGCACCTCCCTTTGTTTAAGTGTTAGATCCGGTTCGATATACATGCCCATTGTTTTACAGACTTTAGCTTTATTCTTTAGAATATGGTGAAGATCCAGGCAGCTATTCAATACTACTTTTATAGCCTTACGACCATTTTTATTTGGTTTGCCCACTAGAGAAACCTTAGTAGTATTCATGGGTCAATATATCTCCAACTTGTGTCTCACATGTTTGAGTATTATCAAGAGCGTTATTATAAACAAAAACATTGCTCGCTCGATTCTGCCTGTCAATTATTCAGTAAATTGAATGGGAATGGGAAGATGGTACCTTAGTTCCAGAAAGGCTCACTTCATTATCTGCAGAAACCTTGCTTGATTCAATGAACTTTCTGGAATTGGAGCAGGTTAACGCGGTGCGCTCAGTTTCATCCAGTCATACTCCCTTGATCCTGCACTTGAGATGGCTCACAATATTATGTTGCATCCCTCAAAAGTAAACCTGAAGTAACAGTTTATCAGTTTTTTCAAACAGATTACTGTGAATTCAATAAATATCTTGGTCAAGTCGATTGGTCGTCTTTGTCAACGGAAGTATTCTATGATAAATTATTTCAGGACATAGACATGTTTGCATCCCAAAAACACTATTAAAGATCACCGGTATCCAAGATGGTTTGACGGACCTTTACGAAAATTAATAGGACAAAAGAATAAACTGTACAAGGTATTTAAAAGGCCTGGTCAGGATGTGGACTATCAGACTTACTCAAATGTTCGTGTTCGTTGTGAAGTTAAGCACAGATCTGACATGTGCTATGTGTTATATGTCTCACGAATGGAACACTTGATTCGGCAAGGTGTTAAGCATTTTTGGAGCTTTGTGAATAATCTTAAGAAATATTCTAATCTACCAAGTGTTGTGACATATCAGTCAAGGATTAGCAGATCCCAATCATATAGCTAATGCATTTGCTAGCCACTTTCAATCTAGCTAGTCTGTTCACGACGACGTAGATCTGGGCCGCTTAAATTCAGTTGAATTTTGTAGCCTAATATCTTCTCACTGTTTTACCTAAGAAGAGATTTCTGACAAATTACGCAATCTTGATACATCAAAAAAGAGTGGCCCTGATGGAATTCACCCAGTTTTATTAAAGAACTGCAATTTATCCTTGGCGGCACCATTGTGTACATTATTCCAGAGATCTTTTAGCAGCGTAGTTTTTCCAGACGTCTGGAAATATTCAAATTTCATTCCAATATTTAAAACTGGTGATAAAAGTGAGATTGAAAATTATCGTGGTATCTCTCTGCTCTCTATAATATCCAAAGTATTTGAAGCAATCATAAGTGATGAACTTTTTAATACATATAAACATTTCATAATAGCCCAACAACCTAGTTTTTATAGAGGCTGTTTAACATCAACTAACTTGGCTGTATATCGCAAATTTCTGGTCCCCTCTCAGTGGAAGCAGGGACTAAGGACGATGTTGTGCATACCGACTTGTCAAAGGCATTTGATAGTGTTTGTCATCAACTGCTCTTAAGAAAGCTTTTCGGTGTCCGCGGCATGTATCTGGAATGGATAAAATCATACTAACTCTACGAACCCAACGTGTTACTGTATGTGGGGCAATTTCCAATGAAGTGTTAGTAACGGCGGGTGTACTTTTGTTTGTACTTTTTATAAGCGATGTTGTGCGTTGCTTTCAGAATTCCTACCGCCGTCTATATGCAGACGACTTAAAATTGTATTCTGTTGTCGTAAGAAACATTTTACAATTGGACCTCGATAATTTCGTGCGCTTTTGTAATAATAACTATTTAAAGATTAATGTAAGCAAATGTAAGGTTTTACGATTTTCTAAGTGTAATGAATCGTATTTTATTAACAATGTAAGCTTAGAACTTGTATCGCATTTTAACGACCTTGTTGTCATTTTGATACTAACCTGTCATTTATTTTACATATAAATAACATCATTCTTAAAGGCTTTCGGTTATTGGGTTTTATAAAGCGAAACACAAGGCATATTTATGACACCAAGGCTCTGATAGCCCTCTACAACTGTTTGGTCCGCAGTATTTTGGAGTACTATTCTGTATGTAATATTCAGCCCTCATTACCAATGTCATATTAAAAGACTGGAAAGGGTACAAAACAAATTCGCAAAATACCTGCTCTTTAAATTTGATTTTTCATACCAAGCAAGACCTTTCTTATGAAACTAGGCTATCAGTTTAGAATTCCGCAGGAAAAAGGCTCTTTTAATATTTCTGCACAAAATATTACACAAAATTTCTTTCCATGTGCCATTAAGGCTGACCAGACAGCTTCAACTGTTTTTTGAAGAAAGGCATTGGACGAATTATGGTTGTAATGCGTTTGTCAATAGACTAGTGACTAATTATTGTAATAGATGTTTTTCGCAATATGATATTTTTATGGTTAGTCTGTCTGCATTAGACAACTAATGTTTTAAGAATTTGTTCAAATCGCTTTTATCGACTTATGATATGTATTTTAATGTACCATTTAGAATTGTATGATTCTATAGTGGACTGTGTGTATAAACAAATAAAAAAATAAATAAAATATTCCATAAATCACAGAATGTTGCTTATTGATTCGCTTAGCTGGTGCTTTTGGTGATCTAAGAAAAGGTACTAGAATTCCTAGTATTCTAGTCTGAAACACATAAATGTAATCTAAATAGTAGAAGACCGACGTCACCCATGAATGCATGTACTGCCTTCTTCTTGGTTATAGGTTACAGATTGGGAGAGATGGCCTTTGAGCCTACTTGTCACCGCGACCCGACGGATCTATTGTGACTCTCTCCATATTATAGAGCTTCATCCAGTGTTGTCTTTCTGATTAGACCCCACAACCTTGATAGTGGCTCCGTCGTGTAGCTATTAGCTTCTGGTTTAGGTACGCCAAGTAGTTGGAAGCGCACTTTCGATAAGCCTTCACAGTGGCATAGCACGTGAGATGCCGTCTCCTCCTGGCAAAACCTGCATTCGCTATTTTCTGCCAAACCTATGACGCTTAGGTCCTTTTTAGCCGGCAGTGGCCCGTCAGCAGATCCACCATTATCCTGATAGCCTTCCTGCCGTAGCTTAGCAGGTCTGTTGATAGTTTGGCCTGTCTTTGTCCCAAAGTGTTGTTCCACCATTTTCGGGATTCTTCTGCTATCCATTTCTTTATGGCTGTTTTAGCGATTGGTTTGGCTATCCCGCAGAACGGTTCTGGTCCTATTATGTGCCTAGACGAGCCTTCTCTGGCTATTTCGTCGGCAGTTTCATTACCTTGATAGCCTTCATGCCCAGGTACCCATAATAGTGTCACTCTATGTTGACTTCCTATGTCATTCAGAGCATTGTGGCAATCCAGTACCAATTTCGATGTTATTTTGTTGGATTGCACAGCTTTTATTGCCGCTTGGCTGTCTGAGAAGATCGCAATTGTTGTTTTGTTGCAACTGTATCTTCTTTTATTTCCTTTGCACACTGTTCCATTGCTGTTATTTCCGCTTGGAACACTGTCGCTAGTTTGCCCATGGAAATCGAAATTCTTGTTTTCGTCGTTGGTTCATATATTCCGACTCCTACTCCTTTCCGTGTTTTTGAGCCGTCGGTGTACCGGATCACATTTTCCCTAATTCGGGGGCCATTTTTCCAATCATTCCTGTTCGGAATATGTGTCGAGTACTTTTTGACAAAGCTGTACTTGGCTATGGTGCTAGCCGTGGGCAATCCCAGGATGTCATCTGCCTTCATTTCTTTGTTTAGCTTCTTTTGTTTGATATTATGTCTACCTGTAATCGGTTTTTGGCCTTGTGATAGCCTGTATGTGACGGAGCGTGCTTCGCCCTGTATGTATGTTTGGATTGGTGGTAGGTTTAGTAGGACTTCTAGAGCCGCAGTGGGCGTTGTGCTCATGGCTCCAGTGACGCACAGGCATGCTAGCCTTTAAACGCGACTTATTTGCCTTTTTGCCTCCGCCTGCATGGTTCTTGGCCCACTATACTACTGAACCATACGCTATCATTGGTCTTACCACTGCTGTGTATAGCCACAGTGTCATTTTGGGATTGAGGCCCCAATTCTTTCTGCACATCCTTCTGCATCTTCCTAGCGCAACTGTGGCTCTAAGAGTTGCTTTTTGGATGTGTGGTTTCCAGGTAAGCCTCTGGTCAAATATGACTCCTAGATATTTTGCTTCCTTGGAAAAAGGTATTTCTTCTCCATTTATCGTCAGTGGTTTTAGTCCTGTAAGGGCTCGCCTTCTGGTAAATGGAATGATTATCGTCTTTTTTCGAATAACTGATAGCTGTTCATCTTTACACCAGTTCTCCACTATTTTGAGAGCTTTTTGGCTTCTCTCTGAGAGAGTACTGGCAAATCTGCTTCGTACTACAATCGTTAGGTCGTCTGCATATCCTAGACAGTAAAAGCCTTCTGCAGACAGTTTTTGTCATAAGTCGTCCACTAATATGGCCCATAGTAGTGGGGATAGAACTCCCCCCTGGGGGGCATCCTCTTCCCACCACTGCCTTTGTGGTTGTTTCTCCCAGAGTGGCTGAGATTATCCTGTGCTTTAGACTAGTTTCTATCCATTTGCGCAGTGCTGTTGGAGTCCCTCTCCTTTCCAACGCGCTTATGATAGAGTCTGTTGAGGCATGATTGAAAGCCCCTTCTATGTCCAGGAATGTGGCTACGGCAATCTCCTTGTCCTCTAAGGACCTTGAAAGAAGCCCATTTAGGTCGTCCAGGGCTAGGTCTGTCGACTTTCCTGGTTGGTAAGCATATTGACGTTCACTTAGTGGGAACGCATGTAGAGTATTATCCCTGATGTACCTATCTACTAGCCTTTCCAGGGTCTTGAGCATAAAAGAAGATAGGCTTATGGGTCTATATGACTTTGGTGTGCGGTCCAAGATTCTGCCAACTTTCGGCAGGTATAGGACCCTTACCTGTTGCCATAGACTAGGTACAACGCCCCAAGCTAGACACCCTCTAAATATTCTTCATAGGTGTGGTAATAAGATGTCCTGACCTTTTTGCAGAAGTATGGGGTGTATTTCGTCTAGGCTTGGTGACTTAAATGGTTGGAATTGGTTGATGGCCCAGCTAATCCTCGCAGGTGTTACTACCTCTTTAACTATTTCCCACTCCTGTCTAGCTGGTCTTTGTGGCCTTGGCTTAGGCAGAAGGTCAGATGGGCCTGTTAATTGCATTGCTGTCGGAAAGTGTGCCTTTAGGAGCAGTGTTAAACTTTCCTCAGCTGTTTTGGTGTACGTGTTGTCCTCCTTTTTGAGGAGCTCGACATTGTTGTTTGTGTTTTCTTTTGCTAGGACTTTGTGAATTCGGGCGCATGCTGGGGTCTCATTTACCCTTTCGCAGAACCTTCTCCACGAATCCCGTTTGGCTTTTCGTATCTCTTTATTATACTCTGTTAGTTTTGACCTGTAAAGATCCTAGTCATTGGTTGCTTTGGCTTTATTAAATAGCCTTCTGACGGTTTCCCTCAGCGTTCCGAGTTTTCCGTTCCACCAGACTGTGTTTTCTTTTTGTCACCAGGTTTTAACTGGGCAACTGTCCTGATATGCCGTAGCTATTGCTTCGCTAATCAGCTGTATTGTGACTTCTAAATTTTCCGCGTCCTTAACCTTGGCTGTTACCCTTTGTAGACCTTCTTCGAGGGATTTTGAATATCCTACCCAGTTTGTGTCACGGGGATTTCTAAACAGTATTGCTTTAGGGGAGGGGATTTTAAAATCAAAGCTAATATGCCTGTGATCAGAGCAGGATGGTTTATCTGATACCATCCAATTGTGGATCATGTCGCTCGCCCTGTTAGAACTTAAAGTCACGTCAAGGACCTCCTGACGGGTTATTGTTACGAAAGTTGGTTCGTTGCCTACATTGGCAATATTTAAACCTTCTGTTAAAATAAATTGTAAGAAGGACTCACCTCTTCCATTGACGTCCGTGCTGCCCCACATCGTGTGATGTGCGTTAGCATTACATCCTAGAATGAGTTGGAACTTCTGTTCGTCACAGTAGGATATAACATCCTTGAGCATCTGCGGTGGACATTTTTGCTCCTCTCCTGGGAAGTAGGCGGAACATGCAACTATGCTTCTTCCACCTTCCTTTGTGCGTAGTGACAGGATAGCTGTAGCAAAATCACCCGAGCATAGCCCCGGGATTAAAGTACATTTTTAATCATATTATTATGAATGATACATGCACGAGGTTTATTAGCTGACCTATCGTACAGTAACTTACCTTGGGAGGGCTTGAGGCCTACAATTTTCCCTTCGTTGATCCAAGGTTCCTGCAGGAGGGAGATGTCTAGGCCTTCGTGTTCAAATCTGCGACATAGCACGACCGAGGCGGCCTTTGCATGTTGCAGATTTGCCTGCAGAAACTTGAGATTGCCCTCTACTTCGAAGACTCTTATGGGGTGGCACCACCGTCTTCCGTCTCCATGGCCGTGTCAGGTGCTATCCTCTTCAGAGGGCTGACGCCTTGAGTCGTTTCCGATTTTTCAGTGCCCTCTTGTTGGCACGTTTCTGGGATTGACTCCTGCTCGGTTGCCTTTGGTGGGATGCCTCCTTCTTTGACGCGAAACTTAATATTTCCTATGCCAAAGAATGGCGACATATCCACTTTTTGGAGGTGGTCGAATGAGGCCTTGTCCATTGAAAAGCTCTACACCTGGCCTTTTCCGGTTTGGGATTTTCCGAAGACCGTCCACAGCTCGGTGTTGAGTCGTCCTCGGTTTCGTACCTGTAGCCTTTTCAAGATCCTTTCCTTGGGCAGCTGTTCCCCATATTCGTCTGGGACGAACAGTGTGCAGGCGAATGGCCTCGGGATCTCTTCTCCTTCCAACGCCTTCAGTTGTGCATTCTCCCATGGCTTTAGTGACGGCGCCAGGTCCTTTAGCCATCTGGCACTTGTGGGGTTAGCACACGAGAATACAAGGTACCCTGACCTGTGGGTACATTTGTAAAATTGTACCTCTGGTCCTTCCTTTGGGATATCCTCTAGTTATACCATTACGGTCCTTTGGATTGCCGTTAGCTGTTCCGGCTGCAGTTGTACTTGGGGGTAAGCCTCTGGTACAACTGCGATCTTTACCGCAGTCAGAGCTTCCTTGAAGTCTCCCGCCTTGTCCTGTTTGGCTGGCTTGTGGGAGTCCGTCTTGGGTCTTTTTGAAGGCTGCTTTCCTGGCGTGCTGCCTTCTGATATTGGGCGCTTTTTAGAGCTTTTTGGCATTGCAGCCTTTGCCTTTCCCGTCTGAGTGGTTTGGGTTGCAGGGGCTTTTAATCCTGCCCTGATGAAGTTCTGCTTTATTACTGACCTTTTGGCCTCGTCGTAGGAGCTTCTCTCTTTCATCAGGTTTTTGACCTTGGTGTTCGAGTTACCCGATAGGCGGAATGAGCGAATCTCTTGTTCCGTCATGGAGTCAACTTCCTGGGTCGACTTAATTCTGTTTGTGCACTTTCCTTTCGAGGGTCGTGGCTCACTAGCCTGTTGACCCCCAGGGACTTGAGCACTGGTGGTTGGTTTTGAGGTTCCGGGCTTGACAGCCTTTGGATCCTCAGTTAGTGCTTTTGTAGCTTTGTCCTTGTTGGACTTCTCTCCTAAATATTTTTTGTTTTTTGAACAGTCCATATTGTTCCCACGAGGTAGCAAGGGATTGAAAAAGGTCCGCCTGAGCAGAGCCCGGCATACTCAGGTAAGGCTAAATACTAAGGGGTGTCGCCCGGTGCCCCTAGGGGAACGTTAAAGACCGCACTGTACCCCGACGGCCATTCAGCTTTCAGCACGTTGCCTTACACCTTAGCTTGGGTGAGTTGGTCCGCGGCAGTGGCTTTCGCAAAGGCTTTTGAGGGGTGTTACTCCCTCGCACCCTACTTATGGCCACCACTATCCCAGTTACCGAAGTAATTCTTCTTGGTTAGTTTGCACCTGCCAAATTTGTTCGTGTATAACTTATAACCAACCCTATATACCTACCATATATCGGCAATATATTTTTTTTTTATTTCAGTTCATCTCAGGTTGCATTCAGGGGACAAACCCTACGACTGTGTGCATTGTGGAAGGAAATTCAGACAGTGGGGCGACTTAAAATATCATATTACGTCCATTCATTCGACAGAGAAGAATTACCAGTGCGAGTATTGTGGCAAAGAGTTTGCGAGGAAATATTCTTTGGTTGTACATAGGAGAATTCATACAGGTAAATTGATATCATACCCAGCCTGTTAAAAACGAAGCAATATATAATCAGTTCAATATAAAAATGCTTCATATTTCTGTGGCCTTTAGGGCGTGATTAAAAAAAGAACAACCATATGCTCTTATTTTAAAACTTTATTCGGTTTATTTTTAGGTGAACGTAACTATAAGTGCGAATACTGCGGGAAAACGTTCAGGGCATCGTCGTACCTCCAAAATCATCGCAAGATTCATACGGGCGAGAAACCCCATAATTGTTCGATTTGTGCGAAACCGTTCAGAGTGCGTTCAGATATGAAGAGGCACGAAAAGACCCATGGGAAAATGGCGGCACCTAGGTAATTATAATGCATCAAATTTCAGATTAAATTAAATTTCTCTCGAATTTTGCTGTAGATGTAAATATGATATATACATTTTGATCTCTAATATCTTTTTGCAACAGTTCAGTTTAGTTAGAGAATTGAACAATCAAAAAATTAATCCTTATAAACTGTACTGTTATTAGGGGCGCAGCGAAAGCGCAAGCACAGCAGATCCCAACTCCCGAGTTCAAAGTACACAAAGATGAAGTGGAAGATAATGACGAATCTAATGAGTTGCACATTGGCGAAGAAGAAGAGGCGGCAGAACAAATTTTGGGTTACGAGCAGCAGGAAATCGAGATGATGAGTGGCACAGCAATAACTAAAAGAAATTTGTAAGTATTCCCTCTTTGCTCAAGAATCACTAATCAATTTGTCAACCTTAGCGTGTAATTTTTAATTGATTTATTCTCTTTACAGATACACAAACGGTCATGAACTATTTTTGGTTACATATCCAAATGAACTGGTCCCGAGGAGCGGAAGCAATACCGAAACGTGGATCCATACCACCAACGCTTGAATTAAATTTAAGCTGAATGTATTGTAAATAGTTTTGTTTTTCTTGTATATATAGTGTACTATTTATATTTGGCCATTATGTTGAATATTTCCACTTTATTTTGAAGGCGAATTTTATATACACGTTAGAGAATGCAAAGAATTCCTAGAAATACAGAGGCTTCATATTTTTCGTTAGTAATTTTGATGAGTCACTTGGGTAAACATACTATAGTGATGGATTAAAGTGAAATAAAACTGAAGAGGTCAGTTCTATGACCCTAATTTCATTTTTGAGTGGTGTAAAATCTGGATGATTAGCAACAACTAAATGAATCATTTGTTTCTTACATGACGCACCATTTATCAAGGTGATTAGAAAATATGGATAGTTGGACTCATTTATTGAGATTTCGCTGATGTGTTCGGGATATAAAGTTGTGCAATAGATTGTGTCTGTGGATATCCAAATGTTGACCTTCCCTTCAAACAAGCGCTTCAGTATTTTGTATTTATTATTTTCAATTGCTAGTTGGCACCCTTGTATATCTCTGATAAGTCCAGTCCAGAGAAAGGGCCCTAATTGACTAATTTTCCACAAACTTTGTTCTCAATAGGAACCGCTTTTCCTCAATAGGGTTCTCGATTCCTATTAAGTTAATAATGTACAAAATTCAAAGATGTTACATCACACACTGTATAATGTTTTATACAATTTAAAAAGTATTATACGAAGGGCAAAATTATATTTTTAAACAAAAATTGTGCATCCTTCCATTGTATTTTACATTTTTATTCTATATAGTTGTTGCATCGATTGTATCAATTTTAGATACCAAAAAGTTATTTTTTGGAGTTTCAAATAGCAACGTACAGCAAGTAAATAATTCGTTTTATTTCAAATTGTATGTCTAAAACTATAATGAAATTAATCTTATATGTAGTCTGGGAAACGATCAATTCACATAAAATGGTAGAACTTGAGGGTTGCAATTAAATACATAAGGGGACAGTTCCATCAATGCAGAGCCAATTGATTCTTTTTGCTGATTGAATTTAATATGATGGATATCACAGAGGCAATAATTATTGGTCCTACGAAAATTAGGCTTTTAATAAACAGTCATAACTAGGCTAATAAAGATACCAGGAAATAAAACAGGTCATCTCAGAGAAGCAAAGCAAAGCAAAGATTTCTTCTATCTACTGAGCAGGGTTTTTAAGCGAGACTCCCAAAGTTTTTAGGAATTTATTACTGATATAACTGGTAAATACAATATCAAATCTTAAATGAAACATTATAATTTTTGCAATTTTTTTTATTTATAATTTTAAAAATTAAATAAGTGAAGCAGATTACAACTTGAGCTTAGTTCTACGCCAGTGACGCCTCTTAGCATTGTATCTGAAAAAAAAAATAATATAAAATCATATATCAAACTTATTTAGACTCAACACTAAAAAATACCTTAAAATTTACATCATATTTTTAGTACTTGAAAACGGACAATGGAAATTACAAAGTACATTATAATAATTTGTATTAACAAAAAGAAAAACTAGTAAAAATGAAAACTTAAAGAGAATGTCGCTAAATCTAACAAAACTTAATTTTACTCTTTATCTAAAAAAATAATCATCTACTTTAGAAATGATAACTAAAATAACATTTTATTAATTTCTTTATAAAACTGATGTAAATAGGGCTATACTCTACTTATTTTCAACTGGTAGACCTATTGGTGCAAACAACACTCTAGACATCATAAAAAAGGGTTCAATTAGTGAAGGTACATTCAAAAACTGGGGTCTGGTAAAGTTAACAACCCACGGAATTTATTTTTATTTTTTAGTAGAAAGTTCTCATTATAGAACAGTTTAAGAGAAAAAATCTGCAGATCCCCTACATTTGAGCTGAGAAAAAACCTAAAGTAGGTCATTTTAGCAACTGATTGCCATAATATATTTCATTTAGTTTTTTTTTTTATCAATCTACGAACGTTTCAATTCGCACATGGTCCTTCGCTCGCTCCGGGGTACAACCAAACAACACAAAATCAAATTTATTTTTGGGACAATGTGCGATTTTTTTAAAGAAAAAGTGTATGATCCACCGATTTGTGTGTCCTACGTTCTATTTAAGGTAAGCTTTCAAACAAACCCAAGAAAAGTGCAAAATTCTGTGGGCCGTGAACTTTAACAGAACCAAAAAACTGGACTGAAATGATTTATTACTGCATTAGATTGAATATAACATAATTTTTTATTGCTGTTCAAAGGATTTGGTTATATCCTTACTCGGTAACCTGACTAGGGTTAGTACTAACTTAATATTATCTATATCACTGTTTACTTCATTCACATTAGCAGAAACGGATAAATGTATGGAATTTAAGCAAAAAAACGTTTACTACGTTAAAAATAAGGTCCGCCAGTATGAAACCGCCACTTCAAAGAGCAAAGAGGTTGCTAAAGACCACTTGTAGACCTATTTGAAGAGCAGCTCTATCACTGAGTGGCAGTTCATTTTTAACGTTACGATTATTATTATTATTCTCCTTATGTCGTACTAAGTCCAACCAAACCAAAAATAAACATACCTGATGGTGTTTCCAGTTCTCATCCTTACCCATTGGGGAATAGGTCTATTTTGTTTAAGTTTCTTGGCAAGCTTTCGCTTGATTATAAACGTTTTGTGGGCAGACTGAAACGAAAAATAAAAACAAATTAGAAAACTTTAAATACCTTTAAACTACAGAATATAGTATAATATGACAAATATAAAGGGATTTTGGAGAAAAAATCCGAATTAAAACCTACCATTGCTGCTTCTTCGCGTTCCAAAACAGAAAGAACCGTCAATTCAATGTCAACTTGTCAACGTCAAAATTGAGAATGTGTCGAATGTCGCATGTTAATGACAACTGACAAATTATTTGTAGTTTCGTATTTTCGAATATTAAAATCTGAAAATCTCAAATATGTGGTGTAACATTAGTCGAAGAATATTTTTGGAGAAAAATATGATTCCCACGTCTTAACTTGATTTCCTCTATCTATGGGATAATACTCACTGACCTGAGATTTTTACAATGTTCCTGTTCCATATATGTCTTTAGTTCACTAGCGGCGGATAGCGTGCTCCCTGCACCACAGTTTATACCGATTCGGGTACGGTATTGTGCCTGCCCTCCGACCGTTGACTTCGGTCGCATTCTGGTATAATCGAGCGCTTGTTGACTAATATTTAACTTTTTGACAGGAACTAACCAAGTGCTAACCAAAACCGTTGTTTATTTAACTATTCAATACGAGTGTGTAATAATTAAAAATAATACTTTCGACGGTTCGTTTAATTTAAAATATGCTCTTTTATCGTCTAAAATGCATTTAAAACGATTTTAAATGACAAAATTGTATATAATACCGCCCTAGCGGCTACAATCGGTTTGCGCACTTTCGTCCCCATTTGCCGAGATTTACCTTCATACCCTCGCCTTAGATGTTTACACATCAATAAATAAAAAAAAAACGACCTATATTGAGACCTAACCATCAACCTCTAGACCACGACGGCTCATTGCACATTGATTGCATCACGAACACATCGAATGCAATGCATTTAAAGATCCTTTACAGGCGTAGCCGACCATATCAAAATCGGCCTCTCCTATTGGTCGATCCGCATGGCCCTCCGCTCGCTTCGCTCGCTACGGGGGCTCAAGAAAAGGAAACTTACCAGGTGCTAACCCAATCTAACTCAAGACATACCCAAAATCAAGAAAAAAAACTATTTAGAAACATAATCTTTAAAAAAATAATAAAAAAAAGATGAAATGATTTCGAAGAAGACTGTTTCGAAAGAGATTTTCGGTTTGAACTGTTGGGAAGTTTGAGAAAAATTTAAAAGAGAAGGGTTACTAGCCAGATTTTAAACACTAAAATTGCACTTTTCATGGATAATTACTTCGTTTTATATTGATTGTCTTTAGAACTAAGGTGTGATCTCCGATACCAATACTACATGTATTGACTATGAACTTACCAGTCTTCAATAGACAGTAATATTTATTAATATAGACATGATCAAATTGTATGAATATATAACTGTAAATAATTGTAAATTATGATTCTTAAATAAGCTCGTCAAATACCTATTACGTGGTAAATAATGCATTTTGCTGTGGCTGTGTGCAAACCATAGACAGTAATATTTATTAATATAGACTTGATCAAATTGTATTAATATATGAGTGTAAATTATAAATTATGATTCTTAAATAAACTATTTAAAAATAAATAGGTATTAATTGCATTATTTCTGGTGACATATAAGTTTACTTATACTAGATACGTTTTAT